>PVIU01014322.1:0-52484 GCA_004026605.1 Ondatra zibethicus
TATGTTCATTCAGTTCCGGTCCAGCTGGATTTGGTGAGCTCCCATTAGATCAGGCACACTGTCTCACTGGGTGGTCCAGCCCCTCAAGGTTCTAACTTCCTTGCTCATCTTCTCCCACCTTCTGCTCTTCGACTGGACCTTGGGAGCTCAATCCATTGCTCTGGTGTGAATGTGGGTCTCTGTCTCTATCTCCATCCATAGGACGAAATTTCTATGGTGGTGATCAAGGTATTCATCATTTCCAGGCAAAAGTTGGGAATACAGGGGTGGGGATAGAGGTGGGGAAAGGGGATGGGGGAAGGGGAGAGGGGGAAGGAGAAGGGAGAAATCAAGGACTGGGGAGAGCTTGGATGAGTGGGAGGGTGGAGATGGAGGAAAGGTGGATATTTGGTAATAATAAGATATCTACATTATTGGAGTCATTTTAGGACTGGCAAGATACTTGGCTCTAGAGGAGATGCCAGGTGTCCACAGGGATGTCCCCAGCTAGGTCCTTGGGCAGCAGAGGAGAGGGTGCCAGAACTAGCATTGTCCCATAGTCACCCTGTGAAGAATCTTTAGGGCTTATAATTAAAATGTCTTGAAAGGCATTTCATAAAACTATTTTAATGCTATCCATGTCTATTATTTTTATATCAAGATTTTTAATAGTTAATATTTCTTCATTAAAAATGTTGAAAGCTTCATTAGAAATTTTATAGAATCTATATTTAATAGATTTATTAACTCTTTTCATGTTATTTATCTTTTAATTGTGTAAGGAAATCATAATGAGTTTTAATTAGGTTCTGCATAGAAATACTTCAGGCTCTTCTGTTTACCCCTTTGATGTTAGACAATTACCACATTTTTGTAATTTTAAAAGGTACAATAAAAGTTGTTAGCCATCTTTAAGAGTATAGTTTAGCAGCTTTAATTACAGTTACTTCCCTGTCCCACTAATATTCAGAACTCTTTGCATTTTGCATAACTGAAAGTCTATATTCTTAAACTATCATTTCTCATTCTCTCTTCTCCATTCACCAGAAACACTTTTTATGAATTTTGGCTACTCTATGTACTCTACATAATTTTATTGAATTGTGTTTATCTTATTCTATGTACATACCAACATATATTAAAGGGGAAGATAAACAATTATTTTATTGGTGTTTTTTGATGAAATAGTAAATTTTCATTTTATTAATTTTCTATCTTGTGACCTGGGAAGAATGAACTTCAGAAATTCATTATGTTGTTCATCATCTTTTAAAAGTCTAAAATTCATTCTAACCTTGACAATTTCAACAAAAATAAACTCAAAGAAAAACTGAGCAGAGAATGTGAATAATATGTAGCTTGTAAATGTGTTTTCAAATTGAAAAGCAGTTTTATTTTTTCCTTTTTGAGTTTCTTCTTTATTGTTTAGCATATATCTTATTTTCCTATATCAGCTTAACATTTAGTTTCATAAAGTAGCTTGCCTCCAATTAAAATTAAATTATAAGGTCATAATACCTTCTTCCTTCATCTTGCTTTTGTATGAAAATAAAACTCACTTTGTGAGAGATTTAATTTTGTTTTTCTTTTGGAAGAGCAAGTGAAGAATCATTGAAGTTTGAGTAGCAACAAAACTATTTTCTTTTTTAAAGAGATAGGTCTTCAATCTTGGTATTTTCTACACATATATATCTTTGAACCATTTGGAATCCTGTTGTGTGCAGAATTCAGAATAGGCTATTGCATTTTCTGAAAGTGAATTTGGTTGTAAACCATCATGTGGATGCTGAGAATTGAATCTATAGCTTCTTGAAGGGAAATCAGTGCTTTTAACTCCTGTCTGTACACAAACAAGATCATTTTTTCATATGTTCTCCAAAGTTTTAGCAGGGAAGGTATTTTCTGGATATATTTCCTTCACAAAGGAAAGCAGAGCTTGTTTTTCAGATTTTTGTAATCTCATATGCACAGACATTCTCTAACAAATCATTAAGGCAGAGTATAAGCTCCCATTCATTTTATACACTGAGTGTACTTTTCTATTCCAGTGTTCTTTTCCCTGAAGACTATGGACCATTCCATAGAATCATCAGTGGTTCTGGTTTGTTAAACATCCATATTTTATTCAAGTCCAAATGATACTGTATGGTTGAACTGTGAAAAGAGCATTGCTCAAAAATATAGAGAATGATTTGCTTTTTCTTTTATTCCTTCCTCCCTTTCCCTTTTTGCTTATTTTATTTCTCTTTCCCTCCATATTTCTTACTTTTTTCTTTTGTATTTATGCTGAAGTTCAAAGGAAATTTTCCATTTATTTTCCCATTTTCCAGAAAGGTAAAATTTTATGTAATTTCATAGCAATAAGGTCACAAGAATAATGTCAGCCAGACATTTGTGGTAGACAGCTTTCCCACCATCACAAGGATCCCTGGTACTTCATTCCTGTTGTCATATTTCTCTTGTAAATCTATCACTAAGATAGTCATCTCTATTATTTTTCTATTATTTTGTATTTTGGAGAATTTATGCCAAACAAACCACATTAGATATAATATACTGGGTTTGGCTTTTTTAAATGAAGTGTAGGTTTTTGGAGGTTCATCTGTGTAATTGAACGTATTTTTTAATTATTAAATTTTCTATTATGAAGAGCATACTGTAGTAAATGAGGAAAGCCTGCTTTTGGTCCTGGCCATCCGGCTCCCACAGCCCTACTAGCTTATATCTGAAATAATTACATGGAAATTGTATTAATTAAATTACTGTCTGACCCATTATCTCTAGCCTCTTATTGGCTAACTCTCACATCTTGATTCAACCCATTTCTCATAATCTGTATGTCACCACAAGGCTGTGGCTTACCGGGAAAGATTCAGTGTGTCTGACTTGGCAGGAGAATCATAGCATCTGGCACACTGCCTTCTTCCCAGCATTCCATTCTGTCTACTACGTCTACCTGATTTCTGCCCTATCGAAAGGCCAAGGAAGTTTTCTTTATTGACCAATGAAAGCAACACATAGAAAGAAGGACCTCCTACACTGGCATACTACAAATTTTAAGTAACTCACACATTAAAGAGCATCTGGATTGATTCCAAACTATTTTATGATTTAAACTGCTATAAGTATCATTATAAAGATTTTGTATTAAATTAATTTCTCATTTTTCACAGGATGAATGGCTTGTAATATTACTGCCTGGTGCTATAGTTCTTGCAAATTTATTTTCTTAAAGTAAATGACTGAACTTTTCCCAAATGATACACCACTCTGCATTCCTACCAGTGGTAATGCCATTTCTTGACCTTCTTGCTGGCATAAGCATTATTATTTTGTTTCAATTTACCCGTTCTGATATGAAGGTAGGAAAATAGTATTGAGATTTTAGAAAGTATCCTACCAAGTGGCCTACCTTCAAAATAATAATTTTTCCTTTTCGGTGAAATGTATCTTTAAGTCTTTATATTTGCACATGTTACTCCTTCAATGGATATTTACTTGGTGCCTATTTCTATAATGCTATACCTTCTCCTTTCATTTTATTTCCAGGATATTTCACAGAAGTAGTAATTTGATGTGTACAAATTCATTAACTTTGCCTTTTATGGGCTGTATGTTTGGTGTTAAGTTTGAGAACACTACCAAACATTATATCTCTTAAACATTTTCCTTTTTTTAATAAAATTTAATTTTATTTCTTTTTATTTTTAAATTGATTTTGCTAGTAAGAGCTAGAACTAAAGTTACATTTAAATAAATGTAAATTAACAAATAAATAAATATTTGTTTATTTTCCTTTAGATATTCTAGAGAGTTGGGTCCAAGCTTGACTGTACTGGTTTTAAACTTAACAGGTAAGACTTATACTTATAAAAATACAAAGAAAAAAAAAACTGCCTGTAACAAAAGCTTATAGTAGTGGAAAACAGCTTACTATACTTTGAAATGGGATAGGATCAAATATACAGTATGTAGTAAGAGATTTAAAAGTACATACCAATTTAAAATGAATGGGACTGACTATTTTCTTAGTCTAGAATGAGATATAATGAATAGATTAAAACATTTGACAGCAAGTACAAATATATCTATACACAGTTGAATTTAATTTCTGCATGAAGTTAAATAAAATGTGAGTGAGAGAAAGTTAACCATATATTGGTAAAGTAGGATCATTGCAGGGGAGAAGATGTATTGCAGGAGGGTCTCTGTGTGTAATGAATGCCTTGGCAGGCCCTGCCAAGTTGAACCATCACACAAATACACCAAATGCAATAGACCATAAAAGTAATTTTTAAAGCTTAAAGATAATATGGGGAACCTATTGTCATCACCATTTGGCTAATGACAGGAACTCACATATCTGTGGCTTCTCCCTTTCTTAAGTTCAAAGAAAATGGTGGCAGTCATGATTGCCCACGTGGTGTAACTCTTCACATTTAACCATTCACTGGTAGAAATTAGAAATGTATATGGTTTTGTAAGGCTTTTTTCCATGGGTGAGGAAGTAAAATAAATGACTGGTTCAGATCATTATCCATTCATTCACAAGATGACAGGAGCTGAGTAAGAGCACCCAAGAGGCACTAGGCCAAAAGGAGAATCATATTCCGAAAAGGATCTATAGATCTGAGAGGGGTCTGGGCCTCCAAGACAAATGTACCTCTCAATGTGTCCAGTGCTAGGGCAGATCCTGAGAGAACCTTGATCATTTTTAAATGAGCTACACAAACAAAATATCTTAATCAAGATTAGAAATACATATACGTATAACAAAATTGACTTTAAATTTGTGTCAATAAGCCAAGATCTATACCAATGTAAATCTCTATAGCATATCCCTCTTTAAATGTAAACAAATATTTATAAACAATATGTTGGACACATGGAGAATCCGAGTTTGCAAACTTGTGGAAAATAAAGGCTCTTTGCTTTTACATATAGGACTCAGTCTGCTTGTAGGTTTTTGTGGGACTTTGCAGATCTGGGAATAACATTTCTAGTGTAGTACCCCCTGGAAGACAAGCTTCAGCAGATCTATGTAACTAGATCATACAAAATAACACCTCTACTCGACATCTGATAGATGGTGGGCTTGCACTATGGGGCTCACTCCCTGTATCCATGGAACAGTTCTTAACAAGGGACAAGGTTTCTGTGTGATGGACTAATTGTTTCCCAACATAAAATACTATACAGAGGCCCAAATGGAATTGACCTTACCCCCTGTTCCTGCCAGGGCAAAATGGGCTATAGTGGCAAAAGCTGTCTTGCTCACTTCTCTGGTAGGCCTGGGCACAGCCAGAGCAATGTGGCACCTCAGCCTTAATCTTCCAGGAAAAAAAAAAAAACTACCATGCCCTACAGTCAGCTATAAATTTGGATCTCAAAAACATAGAAGAGTCTATACTCAAGTTATAGACCTCTGTAGATTCTCTTATTGAGGTTGCCTTACAGAACCAAAGAGGTTTGGATCTCTTCTTTATGCAACAAGAAGGTCTATGTGCTGCCCTGGGGGAAGAATTTTGTTTCTATGTCAATCACTCTGGGGTAATTAGAGATTCAATGGACTTGTTAAGAAAACAGATTAATGATAGAGAATAGAATGCTTATGAGGAAGCTGTATAGTATGAAAACTTGTTCAACTGGTCTCCTTCATTAACCACTTTCGTTTCACCTCTAACAGGTCCCCTAATGATCTTGCTCTCAGCCCCTGCCTCAACAACATACTGATGCTTTTGTTTGAGAACAAGTCAATACTATTTGACTAATGGTATCGAGGTATCGAGGTCCCAGTATCACTCCTTTAAGCCCCTGGACAGACAGGACCCAAGGTTGAGTCCTGTCATCAATACTTGTGAAGGGGGAAAATGTAGGGCCCAGGACAGCTTTCCCTGGGAAACTTGGTACATACCCAGAAAGACAGGTTCTATAGATCAGCAAGAAGGTAGTCCTGAGTTTCAGTTTGCCCTAGGGCAATGCTAGTCCTTAGGTTCCCTCCTGTTCTGTTCCCATTTTACTCTGAGACCTTTTCCTTGCCTTCCTAGGAGATAGCATTAACACCTTGATAGATACTTGCTCCACTTTCACCCCCAGACCAGTTTGTCTAATCAGATATACTTAGGCAACCCTCTATTTCAGAGATTTGCAGAATATGGCATTTAAAATAATGATTACAAAGCTTATATTAGACAGAGACTCTGAGATCCTAACAGTAACCCAAGGTCTCCATAGAGGATTATGGGACACCATGATGTACCCACAGTCCAGACTGTGGAAAACTAGCAGGATATTGGATAATTGGTTGCACTACTTTTGTCTAGACAAAATAAGGTAAGTCTTTTCCATGTCCCTATTCCATAGGAAAAAATATTCACTTTATGTTTCTGGGCTAAGACTGTAAGACTGATGCTCTGGATACTTCTGCCTCAAATGATATAGAAACCTGGGTATGGCTAACTACATATGGACTCTAGTCCCTGTCATTTTTAATTGGTGTGGGAAGTCCTTGTGTCTGTATGTTACTTTTATTGGTTAATGAATAAAGAAACTGCTTTGGGTCTATAGCAGGGCAGAACTTAGGTAGGTGGGGAAGATGGAGCTGAATGCTGTGAGTCAGAGAGATGCCATGGATCCAACACTGGAGATAGATGTGCTGAAACTTTGCTGGTAGGTCACAGACTCGTGGCAATGCACAGATTAATGGGGATAGGTTAAATTAAGATATAAGAGTTAGCTAAAGCTAATGGACCAAGTGGTGATTTAATTAATACAGTTTCTGAGTGATTATTTCAGATCAAAGCTAGCCAGGCAGCTGGGAACTAACAAGTATCCCCCTCCAACAGATTGGTACCCAATGTGGTGGACTAAATCCATGTAAAACCTGAGAGGGTTTGAAAAGGAACTCTAGACACACACACACACACACAAAAGTAAATAAATAAAATAAATAAATAAATAAATAAAATTTAGCCAGTTTTTTCTCAGCTGGCGGCTTGCCACAGCTCCTTTAAGAGCAGTTTTTCTGATTCATCCATAACAGGAAAAAAGCCATGATGTTTTAAAATGCTGGCTTTCTGGAGTATCACAAACTCTGACTTTTTCAGGCAGGAGGTCTTGCTACAGAGCATTTGAATGGGGTTTGTGAGCAGACTGCTGCAGCTTGCTTAATGGTGACATGAACTGGCAGTGTGCCTGGAAGTGGGCCAGTGTGCATGACTCTCCAAGGCAGCAATCAGCTCCACCATGCTATACTGGGCGGGGCAATTAGGCACTGCCTTATTTCCCCTAGCAATGCTGAAGCTTAAGTTTTTAAGAAGCACTTAGCATTTTAAGAAGGGCTCCTAGATAGTAAGGAATTACAGATTCACAATAGGACAGATTCAGAAATAAAAGACCTCTAAATCTGTCACAGTGTTGGATAAACATACAGGCTTAGGAGAGAGAAGAAAAAGAGCATAGAGAGTTATAAAAAAGTAAATGGCTTTTAAAAAATAAAACAAAGTCTTTAAAGAGACAGAGTACAGACAGTCAGATCAAAGGAGTAAAGAAAAACAAGCCATATAAACATGGAAAATGCACAGAGTCTGGATTATGTATATGATTGTGTTTTCTTTGAAAATTTTGACTGTGAATGATCTAAGTACAGAGAGATATTTCATTGTATGGACAGCTAAGCTAAACCAGCATATTTATTATAAAGGTATCATGACTTCCAAATTTGGTCTAAAGACATGTTGTTTTGGAAAAGAGGTTCTTCATTTTTTTTCCTCAGAGTATGAGAACATGTGGATTGCTTCTAGACCAATCAATATGTTTTGATAGAACAAGATCCCCTGAAAGGTTGCTGTGAACACCCCTACAAGGAAATTACTTCACCCAATAAACATCAGGAAGGAGTTTGGAAAAGCTAAGTTCATATTACCAAATACTGTTTATAAATATTTGTTTATATTTAAAGGGTGATATGCTATAGAGATTTGCATTGGTATAGATCTTGGTTTATTGATACAAATTTAAAGTCAATTTTGTTATATGTATATGTATTTCTAATCTTGATTAAGGCATTTTGTTTGTGTAGCTCATTTGAAAATGTAATGTATAATTAACAAATATAAGTTAATATATACTCATCTATAATAGTCAAGCTTGTAGTCATGTTAGATTTTCTAGATGTTTAGAGATATATGTCAGTTAGATAGGTATTCTTCAAATCTTTCATAGACCTTCAGAATAGGGCATTTAAAGTGTTTTAATAACAAGACTTTTCAGGACAATGAGACACATCTGCTCCTGGCAGCACCAATCTACTTCAAGAACAATATGGACATCAAAGAGGCCCCTTATGGAGTTGATTATCCTTGCCCAAATAAATATTTGGGCAAGAAACTTCTCTTGCCTGGGCTGTGTACCTGGACATGTAGGACCAACAGATAAATGACTGCTGAACTTGCTTAAAGGTGAGATGATCCTTCAGGATTCCTGCTTCATGAAAGAGTCTGCTAGACATTCTGCAGGACACAGAAAACTGTGATTGACAAACTGCCAATATAGGCAGAACTGTCTTTAAAATTTCCTGTTTCATGGAAAATTCTGCTAGATACTATGGGCCTGTATGCTGAAGATGGATGCCTCAATGGTACAAAGAACTTTGGGTGACTGTCCAGGAAGGGATATGTCTCTATCAATTCTAGAGTACTGGAAGTTGCTTACAATGTAATTCCTGTTTACTTAGGTAATATTATATCCTTTGGGATTCTTTGATGGTGTTGAAAAATGTATAGTTATAGTTTTCCATAGTTATGATAAAAGATAAAATAGATATAACTACTGTAATTGTAATTCTTGCTTGATACCTGTTTTGTTATCTGTAATTTTACTATGTTAAAGCCTTCCTTTTTGTTTAAACAGAAAATGGAAAGTGGTGTGGGAGGTCCTTCTGTCTGTGTTTTGCTTTTATTGGTTAATGAATAAAGAAACTTCTTTGGACCTATAGCAGGGCAGAACTTAGGTAGGCAGGGAAGACAGAACTGCATACTGGGAGGAAGAAGGCAGCGTCAGAGAGATGCCATGGATCCAACATTGGAGATAAACTTGCTGAAATTTTGCTGGTAGGCCATGACCTCGTGGTAATTCACAGATTAATGGAGATAAGTTAAATTAAATGTAAGAGTTAGCAAATAAGAAGCTAGAGCTAATGGACCAAGTGGTGATTTAATATAGTTTTTGTGTTATTATTTTAGGTGTAATCTAGCTGGGAGGCTGGGAACTATCAAGCAGCCCCCTCCAACATTTAATAGATTCAGAAACTCAGGTGTAATTTATTTATCCTTCTGTTATCTCTGATAGTATTGATGGCTAGGCCAGCAATAATGTCTGTTTATCAGCAACAGGAACAGGAATCCAGATCCTTCCACAAAGCTATAGTATAAATCTACTAGATCTCTTGATTAAAAAGTAATGTTTCAAGATATATAAAGGTCTGAGGATATAAAAGTTCACATGCTTTGAGAGTGTAAAAGTGTTTTAAGATGTAAATACAGGTTAAGATATGGAAAATGTTTCTGATTTCTTTCCCATTCTGTGGTACAGTTTCAAAAAGCAGATAGAGCAATGCCTACTTACTGTTTGGGTCAGAACCTCAAGATTTTACTTTTATTCTGGTTGCCATTTAAATATGAACTTAAAGGTGATTCTCATCAGGCCAAAGGCATCTCTGTCCAATTAATGTGTGTCTCTCTGGACAGCAGAAAATTATACATGCTTCCAATCAAAATCATAGATGTAGCTAGGGCTCAAAATAATGAGTCTATTCCTGCAGTTTCACAAATACCCATTATTTGCTTTTTTTTCTTTTTTCCCTACAAATATGGATTTCAATAACATTTCAAGTGTATTACTTTCCTTTAAGTATAAAAATTCTAACTTCTGTTCCTAGTTTAAGCTGGTGTTGATAGGTTTCCACTTGGCTGGCAGCATGTCTAAGCATCAGTTGCTGACTACAACCTGTTCCAAATGACTATGAGCCCTAGAATTTCTGAAGGCTAATGTGACTAGTCCAGCTGATGTGAATGCTCCCTGTCCTTTCAATAGAGTCTGCAAACTAGATGCTTCTGATGAATGCCCCATTTCCTGAATTCCCTCCTTACCTTTGGCTAGCCTTTCAGGCTGCTTGACCCCTGATAACAACACCCCAATATCAGCTTGAAGTAGTTGCAGAAAGGAACACATCGCCCCTTGCTCCCTGGCCAGAATAGTTTGAAAGGCTGAGACAATGGGGAACTCCCTGGCATGGAGAACAAAATGATTACCTATAGTGCCTATTGATATACCAGAAAAATAGACCCAAAGTTTTCAATTAATGTATTTATTAACTAAAATAGTTCTAAGGTCCCAATAATGTCTCCTTAAATCCATGGGCAAGCAAGACCCATGACTGGGTCCTGTCATCAGTACTGGTGAAGGGGTAGTGCAGGACCCAGCCATGATAAGCTAATAGAGGCACGAGTCTCAGTTGTTTTCCCTATGGCAATACCTGGTTGTAGAAAGAACCACAAACTGAGGTTATCCAGGCACCATCCAGGAACAGACCATCCAAACAAAATTTCTAACATTTCAACCATTGTAGACAGGATCATATGCCAGCACACATTCATCAGGACATCCCTAGAAAAATGCCAGGCAATAATGGGTCCTGAGCCACAGAAATACCTCACCCCCACTTTTACTATTATTAAAACCCAACTGTAAGTGAGCTTGGGACTCTCTGATCATTGTAATATGTTGGACACATGGAGAGTCAGAGTTTACAAACTTGTGTAGAATAAAGGCTCTTTGCTTTTACATATGGGACTCAGTCTCCTTGTTGATTTTGGGGGAATTGAAAGATTTGGGCATAACAGCTGAACAACTAAATTCATTCTCAAGGTGTCTCTGAGTCTTCCTTTCATGGAACACATAAACCCACACACTAGCAATGCACTACCCATGAAAGTTGCCCGTATACTCTCTGGAGCATGGTCAAACTCTCAGTTGTGAGCCCCATAAAGAAAAGTCAGTCCTGCTCCACCAGTTGTTGAGTGTGATACTTCAATATCCTTATCACAATTTTTAAGGGATCTCTCCAATGACTTTTTGTTGAGGGTGTTAATTTTTGGGAGAAGGAGTATGAATTGTCACAAAACCTTCTATGTCCCTCTTTCTCAGCCTTGAATCTGCAGTCATCAGTACCATAGGAAACGTATCTTTCTTGCCCTTTGGTGTCAGTGCAACCATGAACTTACATATGTTTTCTACAAACAGCACAAACATCTACATGCTCTTGAAGCATCAGAACATGCTGTGGAACTCAGCATGGTCTCCAGTGACACTACGGGTCAAAGAATTCAGTCTGACCTTAGCTGGCAGCACAAGTCATTCACATCAACATGGCTGTCAGAGATAACACAACCCATAGATGTCAACATGGCTTCAGAATGCAGCCAAGACCACAGACATCCACAAGGCCTTTGGTCGTAACACATGTCATGGACCCCAACACAGACTGTAGCTGCAGTAGAACTACAGACCCAGAAATGGCCCTTGGTGGGAGCACAGGCTTAGATATCACCATGGTTTCAGATGGCCAATTAGACCATTCACAACATTATGTCTTCCAGGAGCAGCATAGACCACAGCTATCAACATGGCTACAGGGCTATGACAAAGTTTTCTATCTCTG
Organism: Ondatra zibethicus; assembly: GCA_004026605.1. Classification (NCBI taxonomy): domain Eukaryota; kingdom Metazoa; phylum Chordata; class Mammalia; order Rodentia; family Cricetidae; genus Ondatra; species Ondatra zibethicus. Next base: position 11,699 of record PVIU01014322.1, read on the forward strand.
TTTCTCTTTGTCTCTCTGTATTTTTCTCTCTCTCTGTCTCTCCATCTGTTAGGGTAACACATGTCATCACAAGATGAATTAAGAAGTGGTATCTTCTACTACATATTCTGGAAAGAATTGTGTAAAGTAATGTTAAATCTTACTTTTTTCTTTCTGAAGTAGGGTCTTATTCTTACCCAAGGCAAGCTGGCCTGGAGGTCACTATGAACATGATACTTGGTATAGTTCCAGGTGGCTCCACTGTGGCAATTATAGGTCTGGGCAATAATCCCTGGCTTGATTGTAAAACTTTACTTAGTAGGTCATTCTTTCTGTAAAATAGCTGGAGGTACAGATTTACTTGTGTGAGCATTTGTGTTATAACTTCAACTTCTGTTACAGTTCCAGGTTTATTCTAATGACCCATTTTTGTTGGATATGTTGCATAGTTTGTGCTTTGTATAGACTTGCTATATTTAGGCAAGTGGGTGTAGTGTTTTCCCTTAAATATTGTTTGGATGGTTCCAGGGTTTCTAGTTTCTTTTGTTTTATTCTTATCTGCAAGTTGAACTTATTTTTTCTTTGTCAGTTCTGTTAAAAGTTTGCGAATTTTGTTGTTCTTTTATAGAAATTAACTCTCTCTTTTACTTTTTTACATTGTTTTAATTTCTCCAAGTTCATTGATTCTTTGCTTTTCCTCCATTTTTACAGCTTATTTTACTTATATTTTCCTAGGTGCTTGAGAAGTTTGCATTTTTGATTTAGGACTTAAATTCCCTAATGCATGCATCTAGTCTATGAATATACACATTTTAGTATATTTTCATTTTCATTCAGTTTAATGTATTTTTTTCAGTTCTTTTGAGACTTTAGAAACACATTCCTGGTCATTTATAGATATGGTTTTAGTTTTAAGTTCATCAGTATTTTTCTGTTATTTAAATTTAATTTTATATTCATGTAATTAGAGAGCAAAATTTGTATTATTTCACATATTTTGTAATTGTTAAGATATTTGTCTTGGCATAAAGTATATACTTGTTCGTTGCCACTAGATAGTAGTGTGTACCCTTTTATCCTTTGGTGAAGTGCTCTATAAATATTAACTCAATGTTATGAATGCTGGTAGAGTTGATGTCTTCTGTACCATTGGTGACTTTTGTCCAATGATTTTTGCAGTTGCTGAGCAGTGTTGATATTTAACTTTAAATGTGTATATTTACCTGGTTCTTCTTTTAGCCCTCTAACAAATTTTAGCTTCACACATTTTTCAATATTCTTGCTTGGTATGTGCTGCTTTGTCTTCTTATACAATAGATATTTTATCATTGCAAAATAGCCCACTTTTCTATGGCAATTTAAATTTTCCTTTGAAATATACTTTATTTGATATTTTTGTTCTTAATGACCGAACTATTTTTTCTGACTCTTTCTATACATTTCTAAAAACCACAAACAAACAAGACCCTTTTTCTAACTCCGAAGTCAATAATAACAGTTTATTCTAGAAATTAAAAACTACTATATCTGGGGTTATTTTCCTGCAATTTTCGGTAATTAGTATGTTGTTTTCTCAATACACTGAGATTTGGAGACTTTTTAAAAATCTTAAACACAAACTATTGTGAAACTGAGTTGAATTTAGAACTTTAAAACTTTCAAATTCATTTATCCCTTCAACAATCCTTTTGCAGTTCAGTTGCGCAAAATAAGATCTGTGCATAGAAATTAAGACTACCAGTTCCGTCTTTATTTATATGTATGATGACCCTCTCTGAATCTCTGTACATGGACATGAGAGGCTAGATTCCCAAGAGGCCTCCTACAATTTGTCAACATGGAAGTCATTAAGTTGATTTTATTTTGTCTTTCTAATCTGCCAAGACACAACTCTTTTTTTCCTTTATTTATTGGTTTTTATTGAGCTCTACAGTTTTCTCTGCTCCCCTCCCTTATTCTACCCTGCTCCCTTCAACCTTACCCAAGGTCCCCATGCTCTCAATTTACTCAGGAGATCTTGTCTTTTCCTACTTTCCATGTAGGTTAGATCTATGTAAGTCTCTCTTGGGGTCCTCTTTGTTGTCTAAGTTCTCTCAGATCATGTGATAATTGTCTTTCTGTGTCAGGGTACCTCACTAAAAATAGGTCTGATCTCCAAAATATATAAAGAACTCAAGAAATTGGACACCAAAAGATCACATAATCCAATAAAAAAATGGAGTACAGACCTAAACAGAGAACTCTCAACAGAGGAATCTAAAATGGCTGAAAGACACTTAAGGAAATGTTCAATATCCTTAGTCATCAGAGAAATGCAAATCAAAACAGCTTTGAGATTCCATCTTACACCTGTAAGAATGGCCAAGATCAAAAAACACTGATGACAACTTATGCTGGAAAGGCTGTGGGGAAAAGGGAAGACTTCTGCATTGCTGGTGGGAATGCAAGCTGGTAAACACCTTTGGATGTCAGTGTGGTGATTTCTCAGAAAATTAGGAAACAACCTTCCAATGATACCTCTTTTGGGTATATATCCAAAGGATGCTCAATTGTGCCACAAAGACATGTGCTCAACTATCTTCATAGCAGCTTTGTTTGTCATAGCCAGAACCTGGAAACAACCTAAATGCCCCTTGATCGAAGAACAGTTAAGAAAAATGTGGTACATTTACACAATGGAGTAATACACAGCAGAAAAAAAATAATGACAGATTTTCATATGTTGAACCATCCCTGCATCTCTGGGATAAAACTGACATGATTATGGTGGGTGATGGTTCTGATGTGTTCTTAGATTCGATTAGCCAGTGTTTTATTTAGTATTTTTGCATCAATGTTCATGAGTGCTATTGGTCTGTAATTCTCCTTCTTAGTAATGTCTTTCTGTGGTTTGGGTATCAAGATAATTGTAGCCTTATAAAATGAGTTTGACAATGTTCCTTCTGTTTCTATTGTGTGGAATAATTTGAGGAGTATTGTTATTAGTTCTTTGAAAGTCTTGTAGAATTCTGAGCTGAAACCATGTGGTTCTGGGCTTTTTTTGGTTGGGAGATTTTTGATGACTGTTTCTATTTCTTCAGCAGTTATAAGTGTGTTTAATTTCCGTATCTGTTCTTGATTTAATTTTGGTTACTGATATTTATCCAGAAAGTTGTCCATTTCCCTTAAGTGTTCCAAATTTGTGGAGTACAGGTTTTCAGAATATGACTTGATGATTCTCTGTATTTCCTCCATGTCTGTTGTCATGTCCCCCTTTTCACTTCTAATTTTGTTAATTTGGATATTCTCTCTCTGCCTTTTGCTTAGTTTGGATAAAGGTTTGTTTATATTGTTAATTTTCTTGAAGAACCAACTCTTTGTTTCATTGATTCTTTGTATTGCTTTCTTTGCTTCTAATTTGTTGATTTCAGCTCTCAATTTGATTATTTCCTGCTGTATAGTTCTCTGAGGTGAGTTTGCTTCTTTTCATTCTTAAGGTTTCAAATGTTCCATTCATTCACTAATTTAGGATTTTTCCAGCTTCTTTATGTAGGCATTTAGTGCTATGAACTTTCCTCTTAACACTGCTTTCATTGTGTCCCATAAATTTGGCTATGTTGTGTGGTCATTTTCATTGAATTTTAGGAAGTGTTTAAATTCTCCCTTTATTTATTCCTTGACCCATTGATGATTCAGGTAAGCATTGTTTAATTTCCATGTGTTTGTGAGTTTTCTCTAATTAGTATTGCTGTTGACTTCTAGTTTTAAAGCATGGTGATCTGGTAAGGTACATTGGGTTATTCCAATTTTTTTTTTTTATTTGTTGAGGTTTGCTTTGCTACTAAGTATGTGGTCAATTTTTGAGACAGTTCCATGAGGTGCTGAGAAGAAGATATATACTTTTCTGTTTGAATGAAATATTATATAGATGTCTGTTAAGTCCATTTGAGTCATAACCTCTGTTAGTTCCCTTATTTCTCTGTTCATTTTTTGTCTGACTGACTAGTAAGAGGGGAGTGTTGAAGTCTCCTACTATTAGTGTTTGTAGTTTAATGTATGACTTAAGCTTTGGTAGTGTTTCTTTTACATATGAGGGTGCCCTTGTGTTTGGGGCATAGATGTTCAGTATTGAGATTTCCTCTTGATGGATTTTTCCTGTGACTAGTATGTAAAGGCCTTCTTTGTCTCTTTTGAGTGATTTTAACTTGAAGTCTATATTGTTAAATATTAGGATAGTTACACCTGCTTGTTTCTTAGGTCCATTTAATTGGAATATTTTTTCCCAACCCTTTACTCTGAGATGATGTCTGTCTTTGAGACTGAGATGTGCTTCTTGTATGCACAATGATGGATTCTGCTTTTGTGTCTAATCTGTTAGCCTGTGTCTTTTTATATGTGAGTTGAGTCCATTTATATTAAGGGATATTAATGACCAGTGATTGCTATCTCCTGTTAATTTAGTTTCCATTGTGGGTGATGTTAATTTGTGTGTTTTCCCCTTCTTTGGGATTTGCTGCTATGAGACCATCAAATGTCTGTGTTTTGGTTGGTGTAGCCAACGTCCTTGGGTTGGAATTTTCCTTCTAGTATTTTGTATAGGGCTGGGTTTGTGGCTAGGTATTGGTTAAATCTAGGTTTTTCATGGAATATCTTGTTTTGTCCTTCTATGGTGATTTAAAATTTTGCTGGGTATAGTAGTCTGAGCTGGCATCCGTGGTCTCTTAATGTCTGCATAACACTTGACTACAACCTTCTGGCTTTCATTGTCTCCAATGAGAAGTCAGGTGCAATTCTGATAGGTCTACCTTTATTTGTAACTTGGCCTTTTTCCTTTGCAGCTCTTAATATTTTTTCCTTACTCTGTATTTTTAGTGTTTTGATTATAATGTGGAGAGGGGTCTTTTTTTGGATCTAGCCTATTTGGTGTTCTATAATCTTCTTGTATCTTCATAGGCATATCCTTCTTTAGGTTGGGAAGGTTTTCTTTTATGATTTTGTTAAATATATTTTCTGTGCTTTGAGTTGAACTTCTTCTCCTTCTTCTATACCTATTATTATTAGATTTGGCCTTTTCATGGTGTTCCATATTTCCTGGATATTTTGGGTTAGGCTTTTGATAGATTTACTTTTTTCTTTAACTGATGAGTCTATTTCCTCTATTGTATGTAACCTCAGCACTTGAGATTCTCTCTTTCATCTTTTGTATTCTACTGTTCATGCTTGCCTTTGTGTTTCTTGATCAATTTCTCATGATTTCTGTTTCTGTAATTCCTGCAGCTTGTGTTTTCTTTATTGTCTCTATTTCAGTTTTCAAGTCTTGAATAGTTTCTTTCATATGTTTGATTGCTGTTTTCTTTAAGGGATTTGCTGATGTCTTCCAATTTTTGTTTGTCTTTTCCTTCATTTCTTTGAGAGAATTTCTCATTTCCTCTTTAAGAATTTCAAACATTCTCGTGAAGTAATTTTTTTAGATCAGTTTCTTCTGCTTCATCCATATTTAGTTGTTCAGGTCTTGCTGTTGTATGGTCTTTAAGTTTTAGTGGTGTTGTGTTGCTCTTTGTGGTGTTGTGTGTGTTCTTCCCTTTTCTATTCATCTTATCCTCTAATAGATGTGGCTATCTGAGATCATGTTGATTAATCTTCTAGGTGCCAGAGAATCCGAAGCTCAGATGGTTGTTCCTCGTGGTACAGTCAGTGCCACAGTTCTAGTTACCCCATTGATTACTCCGTGTTCCTGGAGATAGCTCAGAGCTCCCGAGCTTTGCTCTGCTCCCTTGGAGTTTGCTATCTCAGTCCTACTTTGGCCTAGGTTACCAACTTTGACCTGTTTCTGTAAATCATGGTCTATAACCCCTCCTGCAGAAGTCCTTGGCTTGGAGTTGGTCCTGCAGTCGTCTCTGGTTCTAGTCTACTGCCTTGGCGTTCCCAGGCTCAGGTGCAAACAGAACCAGAGAGGATCTGTTTCATGCTTACTCCCTCAGAGGTGCCAGACTCACCCTCTTATCTGCAGAGGTTTCAGGTTCCTTCCTATTCATTTTGATGTCCCAGACCAAGGCCCAGAACCACAGAGGTCCTGGCTCAGACCTACTCCCTCTGAGGTCCCAGATTCATGCCTGGCCCCACAGAGATCTCTGGTTCTTGCCACTCCCTCAGAGGTCCCAGTTTCACACCAAGACTGGCAGAGGTCCTGGCTCAGGCCGAGTTCCTCATGGGTCCTAGACTCATACCCAGACCCACAGGGGTCCTGGCTTTGGTCTACTCCCTTAAAGGTCCCAGATTCACATCTAGACCCTCAGCCATCTCTGTCTCTGGCTCACTTACTCAGCAGTTACTCCCCTTTACCTGTTCCAGTAGAGTTCGCTATTTCCAGTCTGCTCTGGACTAGATTGCTGGCTCAATCCTGGTCTGCCAGTGTCCCAGGTTTGGATTAAGACATAACACCTATAGGTAGATTTTTTTTTCTTCAAGCTCAGATGGGATATTTATTCATGGCTAATCCACTTCCAAGGTATCTATCTGTGAGTGTAATTTTTACTATATTCATTATGACTTTTGCTCTTTCCATACCCTGAACCTCAATCACAGGGCATCCAACATCTCTATTCATTCAAGTTCTAGGTTTTGCCTACTACTGTAGCCACAAGATAGACATTATGTATGTAGATATATTACCTCAGGTCTTTATTGAATTTTGTCCTGGAAACCATTACTGCATACTACATCTTCCTGCTGATACTTAAGTACATATTTCTTTGTAATATGTCCATTTCCAAAGTGCCTGAAGAAACAAGTGGGATTTCTGTGCTTTTGGTTTTTCTTTTACTCTACTGAATGACATTATTTTGCTCTCAAATGTTTCATCTAAAATAGAGTTTTAAGTTGTAGTGAAATGAAAATAATCTTTCAAAGAAACTACCTAAAATTGACGAACACAGCTCCATCAATATCTCATAAAACCAACTTTGTCATTTGACAATTTTAGTGGGCTAAGTGGAACAGACTCCTGTGGTACCAAAACATGCCATCCTTCATGGTCCAGACCAGGTTCATCTCATACCCTGTCATTTAATTTTGGGACTGAAGAATTGAAGATGATAATTTTCATTGTTAATGGTTGTGGTACCATTTATATGAGAGTCTACAACATATGAGTCAATGGAGTTTTATGTCACAATTCCTGAAACAAAACTGGTTTCTACCTCTCATTGACCCTGTGAACTTAAGCAAATGAGTTAAGCATGCTAAGTGTGTTTTGTTGTATAAATTAGGAGTATTAACAAACCAATTTTTATCTTAGATTTTTTGTTATATAAAATATTATATAAAAGAAGAAAATAGTGTAGTTCTTGCCATATAGTAATTTATCAATAAATATTATAGTTTAAAAATTATATATTTATACAAAATTCAAAAGTAGAATTCTTTTAATCATATCAGTTGGTAAGTTTTGATTAGTTTTATATTTATCAAGTAAATAACTAGTTTTGTTCATGAGATATTACCTAAATTGCTGAAAGGTAGATTTGTATAAACAATGAAATTGGTTAGAAATTGCATATGAAGTGCTACTTCCAAAGCCAAACAAAGATGTTGTGCTAAACACATTCCTTTGGCTTTGACAAAATACCTTAGAAAATCAACTAAAAGGAATAACAATAATTTGGCTAACAGTTTCAGAGATTTTAGTCAGTAATCACTCACTTTCATATTATCTGATTCTTTAGTAAGAATGTCATGGGGTCATGTTTATTTTATTACAGTCAGACAGAAGAGAAACAGCATGAGCAAGAGAAAGACAGATATATCAAGAGAGACACAAAGAGACTTTCTTCTGTGTAAGTTCCACATGCTAAGGTTCTATCACTCTCTAAGAACAGATTCACCTGTTGATTCATGACTTTATTAGTCCACTTATACATTTAGAGTTTTGGAGACCAGTTATCTTCCAAAGGTTCCACCACTGCACACTAAAGTATTGGGAACCAATCCTTTAGTATACAAACTTTTGGGGGACATTTTAGATCTGAACTTTAGACATTCTCAGAGTGCATCAGAGAAAGTTATAGTCATGCAAATGCTTGGACCCACTCCCAAAACAGTCAGATCCTCTGGACTGAGGGAATCTGTGTGTTAGGAAGCCCTGTCATATATCCTAAAGGACACTCAAGCTCAAGAGCCACTGTTGGTCCCAGATCTGAACAACTATATGCATTCATTTCCTGACTATGAAGATACCATAAAACAATCTCACACCAGTTCATAATTAGGATAATAAAAGGGCTATTTATTTAAGGGGAAAACTTACAGATCACTGTCCTAAACAATAGTCCTCTGAGTGCAAACAGAAACAGAGTCTAGCATCCGGAACAGGAGCCAGAAACAAGAGAGCTCGGGTGCATGGTTCCTGCTGCTTTTTAAACTATAAGAGACCACACCCAAGTGGGCTGGTATCTTAAAGGCTATTGGCTGAAGGAGCAGAATGTGCTCCCACAGCACCTCCCCTTTTTGTTTAAATAAGAGAGTTCCAAATCCAATACAAAACTATATGCACTAGGTACAGATAATCAAGTATAATTAGAATTACAACCAGCATAAACAATATTAAGCAAGGAACATATGCTAAATGTTTTAGTAAACATTCTATCCTATGGAGTCTAAGTCTTATATAGAAAATGGCTTGGCTAGATCATGAGAGTACAGTAACTATGACTATCTAATCTTCAACCCTAGAGAAGGCCAGAGAAGGGAGATAATATTACTTGAGAAGGCAGGAAGTACAATCAAGTAGCTTCCAAAGTGAGCAATATATGACAGAGACAATTAGCGGCCTGAGCAATCACTCAAAGTCTCATTTTGCAACGTTGAAGCAACCAACTTTGGCTAAGGCCTAATGTAACTGATAGACCATTTTCAGAGGCAGGAAATTTTTCAAAACAATTTTACCCTGTATTGGCGAGATTTGACAGTCCTGCTTATCCATTTCTGGATACTATGTAACTTGTCAGTGGTTGAGGCATTGTCAGTTCTTTGCCCAAAGGCCAGTATTGCCAAGAAGAAAACAAGCTTCAAGTGGAGTATTTTCTGTGCTCAACATTCTCTCAGGAATAGATTGGTGCTGTCAGAAGAAATCATGTCTCATGTCAACAGAACCCCAAATTATTTAAATGCCATGTTCCACAGATCCTTGAAGTGGTTGAAGAATACCTATCTAGACAGAAATACAATCTCTATATATCTAAAGAACCTAATTGATCTGACTGTATGTACAACAAACATGAACAACTATTGACCTATAATAAGAATATTAAATAATCTGTAAACAAATGTTCAACAAATGAGAACAATGACCTCAAAATGTAAACAATCTATAAGTATCTCGATCTATAAATAATCTATAAACAATCTATAAGTAGGGGTAATATATAACCTGTAAACAATCTATAAAGAGTCTGTATACAATATTATAGATAACAAACTCATAACAAACTTATAGACCTGCAAACAATCAATAAGTCAGAGTAATATATAATGCAATATGAAAATATACCCTAAAGGTTGTAGCAATATACAAAATGTCGTAAACTGAGGTAGAAACATGCATATATATAATCTGACAAAATAACTTTGCATAGGTGTACAAATGTAAACAAAAGTAACAAATATAATTTAAAATTGTATCAATATACAAAAACTATACCAATGTAAATTATCCATAAATAGTAGCTCACAAGTATTCATCTACTACCCACTATTACTATTCCCCCTTTTTTTGAACAAACATAGTTTCCAACCTAACCCTCTATCTAGTACAAGTAATAATCAACAACCCCTAAACAATGTTCCCAACCCTATGGGTAAATTATTTTGGGACGGGGGCATTGGTGTCTAGAATTGCTTCTTGCTGTCATGGGGACGATGTTCTCTTAATGGGATCCTGCAAAAATTAAGTTCCAAAATTACTGTCTAGTATAGTTACAAACAATTTTCGAGCAGTCAATAGTTTTTTTTTTTCTTTCAAAGTTCTCATTTGGAGTTCTGGCCAGAATATGAGAAGGTGCACCATTTCAGCAGCTGGTACCCAAAACAGTCTTATAGTAGTGCTGTCTACATCACGACGCCATCTCAACTAGTTAGAGTGGTTGCTGTGGGGCCCCATCTTCTTCTTGGAAACTTCAATGTTACTGCAGGAAAAGGATCTGTAGGAAAATCTATTGTTCATCATGGAAAACTTAAATATCATTCATATAAACATACATATAATGAAGAATATGATATAGACAAAATAGGCATGGAGAAAATAATTTTTTTCCTGAAGTATTCTTTATGTCGCATACTAGATGGCTCCCAATATGAGACAGAAACTCTTAATGTTCCTTTTGACAACAAGCTTGGATTTAGAGAAGTACAGAGCCATTGTCCAACTCCAAAATCATATATATATATACATATATATATATATGTGTGTGTGTGTGTGTGTGTGTGTATGTGTGTGTGCATGTGTGTGTGTGTGTGTGTGTGTCTGTGTGTGTAAATGTAAGTATAATCAGTACTGGATTCTTAAGCCATATTCTGTTTTCTAGATGCTCCTTAGTAGATAATTATTTTTTCTTTTGTCAGCATTCAAACATCTAGGGTCTCTTGAATTTTAGATGACGTGTAATTTTCATGAAAAGATAAAAGAAGAACCCTTCCCCAACCCTATATCGCTTCCTTACACCTGTATGGTTGTCGTAATTGTGGATAAGCTGTCATTTCTCTGTTCCAATCAGTTTCTCCTTTTAGAAACGAATCTTTGCTAATTTTGATGGTATCCATAATTTTTCTTTTCCTGTGGAAACAAGAGCAAAAACCCTTTCCCCAATGTAGCACATCCCCTGGTTTTCATTGTGTTCCATTTCAACACATCCTTGAAATATAGGGGTTGATTCAATTCAGAAATTTTTTCCATCATCAAATGCCTCTCTGCTGCTGTTTTTCCTTTCTCATTAGAGTTAAGAAAATTATAGGTTAATAAAGCATTATGCAATCTATTTCTGGGGGTATTTTCCAACCCTTTCTGTTTGTTCTACATGTCTTTTATAGTATGATTTGACCTTTCTATAACTGCCTGACCTGTAGGATTATTTGGTATACCTGTAATATGCTTTATATTATAATAAGCAAAAAACTGTTTTATTTTCTTAGAAACATATGCTGGGCCATTGTCTGTCATTATTTGTGCAGGAATGCCCATGATGGCAATAACTTCAAATAAATGTGTGATTACTGAATCAGCCTTTTCTGAGCTCAGGGCAGTTGCCCTTTGAAAACCTGAATATGTGTCTATGGTGTGGTGTACATATTTCAGTTTACTAAATTCCATAAAGTGGATCATATCCATCTGCCAGATTCCATTCCTTTGAGATCCCTTAGGGTTACTCCCTGAAGGCAACTGTGATTATAGAAAAAGCAAATAGGACACCTCTATATAATCTCCTTCACTTTTTGCCATGTAATAGAAAACTCCTTCTTTATAACTTTGCTATTGACACGATGATTTTTTTAATGAAATTTTAAGGCCTATAACACACTTCCAATCAATAATTTATCAATTTCTGTGTTACCTTGTGCTAAAGGACCTGGCAGACCCATATGGGATTGGGCATGAGTTATGTTTATAGGACAAAGCCTATTCCTTATAATGTCTTATAGTTGGATGAATAATGAAGTAAATTTCATATCATCTCATATAAATTCACCAGTTTCAATATGTAAGACATCTTTTTCTGCATATTGTGAATCAGTAACTATATTGAGAGGTTCTTTAAAATCCTATAGTACCATAAGAATAGCATACAATTCTGCCTTCTGGACAAAATTATAAGGGCTTTGTTCCAGCTTACTCACCTCATCTGATTTGTAACCTGCCTTCCCTGATTTATTAGCATCAGTATAAAATGTACAGGCTCTAGTTATTGGTGCATCACTTACAATTTGGGGACGAATCCAAGAAGATCTCTTTATAAGGTTAAGTCTATCACTTTTGGGATATTTGCTATTAATTTCTCCAAAAATTTAACACAATTCCTTTGCCAGGGTTCATCATCTTCCCATTACTTTTTATTTCATCAACAGTAAAAGGCACTATAATCTCTGCTGGGTCTACACCTGCTAATTGATAAAGTCTCAATTTACCTTTTATAATTAAGTCAGAGACTTTTTCCAAAATGTTTCTAAGTTTTATTTGGTTTATGTGGTAAAAAGATCCATTCTAAGACAATATGGTCCCTCTGGATTAACATTCCTGTAGGAGAAATTCTGGAAGGCAATATGACTAGAATACAATTAAGATTTGGATTCACCCTATCCACATGTGCTTCCTGTAATTTCTCCTCAACAAACATCAATGGAATTGTCTTATTTCGTTTGATAACATTATTTTCTGTTCAATAATACCAACCAAGTTCTTAGAGTCCTTATTTTCTTTTCTTGTAAATAGTCTTGACAAAAGTAGGAATTGTCATCAACTACAACTGCCTTGTTGGTTTTAATTGTAAGGAGATTCTTAATGTAATTTTAGCTTAATCCTTTTTGTCAGTTGGTGTTCTAGCAGTTACTTAAACACATGAGTAAATTTGTAGAGACTGTTTAAAATCATTTTGACCCTTTGAAAGCATTTTGGGTATATTTTGTGTAGTTGTAAATATGATTTTACTTATTCTAAGCACATAATTTTTGAATAAGCAGTAATTCAGCTACTAAAAGCTATCTTTGTTCTGTTTCCACATTTTTAGCATGCAAAGTGAAGTATAAAAATTATGTAGACTTGAGAATATAAATAATTGGTATTATGTAAATATAGTACATGAATTTCTGAGCAACAGATTGTACCTTTCATTTACATATGTGAAATTCTAAATCTATTTGCATGTTTGGGGAGAGAATTAGCCTTAGGGCAGATAAGGGTGGTGTAAAACTGGTTCTCTGCCTTCTTGGCGGGGACCTTGGGTGAATTTTTGATCCCTCATGTTTAAAAGATGGACATTATGGTCACTCTTAGAGATTTTCTAGTAGCAAATAAGATCTGGCATAGAGTATAAGGCCTGAAGGTATTTGAAGCATTTTTAGTATTATAGTTTTGATGTGTATCTAGTAAGCAGCCTTGCTAGATAAGGCAATTTATGTCCATTTCCACATGACTTCATCTTTGAGTCTTCTTTTTCTATGTGGTATATAAAATGATCTCATTATGACTATTTTTAACTGTGAGAAGTGTTTTTAGGCTACTTAGTTGCTAGTCTAATTGATTCATTAAACTTAGCTGTGTTAAACATGGTATAAGTGGGTGTGTCTCTGTGGTGTGCTGAATTACACTACTTTGGGTATATTACTGGGGTAGAATAGCTTGGGGTAGAATATAAGGTACATATATATTTGGTTATGCAAGACAGGGTTTCTTTGTGTTGCCTTGGCTAATCTGTAACTAGCTTTGTAACCAGCTGATCAACAACTTACAGAGCTCTTCCTTCCTCTGCCTCCTGAGCGATGGTATTAAAGGCATGAACCATCACTGCCCAGTGGTAGTTATATTTTTAGATTTTTTTAAAAAAAGTTTATTTTCTTTATTTTACTTCCAGACCATAGTTTTCACTTCTTCATCTCTTCCAAGCTCCTCCCCTACTTCCTTCTGCCCCCCCCCAATCCACTCCTCCATTTCTATTCAGAAAATAGCAGGCCTTCCATGGATATAAACAAGCCATGGCATATCAAGCTGCAAAATGACTAAGTACCTCCCCCTAATTTAAGGCTGGGCAAAGCAACCCAGGTTGAGAAATATGGTCCCAAAATCTAGAAAGTGAATCAGAAATAACCCCTGTTTCCACTTTTAGGAGTCCCACACACAGACCAACTGTTTAACAACAGTTGTTATACAGCTGTCACATATAGCAGAGGGCCTAGGTCAGTCCCTGCAGACTCACTGGTTGTTGTTCAGTCTCTGTGAGGCCTATGAGCCTAGGTTAGTAGATTCTATGAGTTTTTGGGGGGATGTTCTTGATCATTCTAGCTCCTACAATCCTTCTTTCCTCTCTTTAGCTGGATACCCTGAGCTTAGCCTAATGTTTGTCAGTGGACCTTTCCATCTATTGCTGGAGGAAGTCTCTCTAAAGACTATTGGGCTATACTCCATTCTATGAGTATAGTAGAATAGCAATAGTAATAATTACATTGATTATTTTTTCCTCCAATCATGTGTGGTTCCATTCTAAGTCTCTGGGCCATCCTGCCTGAGTCCTAGCACTCCAATCAGTATCAGGGGTAGGTGCACTCTTCTGTCATGGGTCTGAGCCTGGACCAGTAATTGGTTGGCCATTCCCATGATCTCTGTGCCATCTTTACACCAACACATCCCAAAGACAGGGTAAACTGTATGTCAAGGTTTTGTGGCTGGGTTCATGTCTCATTCTCTTCACTATAAGAGAAGAGAGCCAGTTCAGTCTACATATCCCTTATTGATATAAGTCTTAGCTCCTAGTGATATATTTCTGTTAGCTCAGAGCTTAAAGGCTCCACAAACAATGAAAATAATGGCATCCATTGGGGATGCTATTTAAACATTGACCTGTGGTCAGAATTTCTGTAGGAACATTGTTACTGTTTGTATAAAGATTGTATTATGGTGACAACTCATTGCAGTTGTAATTTGCTTTTCTTTGATGATTAATCATATTAGACATCTGTGCTAACATTTGTCAAATTGTACAAGTTCATATTATCTGGAATTGCCTCCATTAAATTAAACCATGAAGATGTCTGTGGGACATTTTCTTGGCTAATACTTATGTGAAAGGGCCTCATCCACTCTGGATGGTGTCACCCCTGGGCAGTGGGGTCCTTGGTGCCAAAGGAAGCCAGGCTACCAAGTCACGGGAAGGAATCCTATTCTTCTCAATGACTTTAACTTCAGTTTCTGTGTCTGGGTTCCTCCTTTATTTCCTCCTCTTCATGATCGACTGTAAACTTTAAGCTGAAATAAACTCTTTGCTCTCCAAACTATTTTCAGTCAGTATTTAGACTGCAAACTAGAACATTGTTCAAATATTTGTCGAACATTAGTATATCTTGTTTTCATATATCATATCTTGTATTTACCTATTTTTCCAATTCATATATATTTTTTATATTCTTTTGTAATATACATGGTTACATGAAGAGTCATAATAATTTTGTTTCTTTTTTGATTCTTAACATTTTTCTGTTCAGTAAGAACTCTAAAATAGAGTCTTCATTTTGCTGTTATTTTTATCCTCTTCCAAGAAAGCACAGATATATTTAAAATTCTTTGACCTGTTTGTCTTCTGTGAAGACATGTTGTTGCTCTTGGTGGGGGGGCAGGAGATGAACATTTTATCTTAATAATGTAATATCTAAATAAGCTATCCTATATATCGCTAAACTCTTGCACTTTGCTGTCATTTCTCAGAAGATAATCTGAGTTATACCTGAAGTAAACCTAAGGAAGGCTTATCAGAAAACCTAGAGTACAATATATCACCTCCAAATTTAGTCAGGTTCTTTAATAATTGAATACTTAGTTATTGAGGTTTAACATTTGTATAAAATAAATTAGGAAAACAACACTGAAGTATCATTCTAAAGTAAATAGTATATTTGGATTTGTCTTCCCAATTTTTTCACACTCAATAATGTGTCTTTGCAAGTATTTTCTTAATCTTCATATTTTTTCACAGGATATTTGGGCTTTTATGTT
Source organism: Ondatra zibethicus (assembly GCA_004026605.1). Lineage (NCBI taxonomy): Eukaryota > Metazoa > Chordata > Mammalia > Rodentia > Cricetidae > Ondatra > Ondatra zibethicus. The sequence goes on from PVIU01014322.1 coordinate 27,405, forward strand.
GTTTAACAGTTTTGAGGGGAGTAGAACATTCAACCTTTTTTTCTGGAAGCTCTATTGCCTATTGTCATGAAGATAATATAATAGCTGGTCTTGCAGATTCTCATCTATCATACCACTATATCTGAAATTTGCTGAAGGCATTTCAGAAGCTTTAGGTACAGTCTTATCTGTTTTCACACCTCACTGCACACATGATGATCTAGTCAATATGAGCCATCTCAGCAACAAAAACTCTTTTTATTTATATTGACAGATGCTTGGTCCTAAAATGGTTTGATGTTAGCAGGCAAATATGGATCTACTTTTTGATACCTCTCAAAGCCACAGTCACCTGGACCTTTGTTACTTTTCAAGACCAAACACCAGCAACAAAAGCTTTCTCCATATGTCATACTGATATAGTCACTATTTGGTATCTTTTCATGTAGTGCTGTATAATTTGTGACATTTGGTAGATCACACAACATACATTTTTTGAGCAATATTACATCATTGTATTGTCCTAGTTAAATCTGAAATGAAAATTTTGATGATTGGTTTGAAGACCATCACAGTTGGTTCAGTCTGTGGTGCCATATCATGATTAATTATGATGGAGAATTTGCAAACAGTACAGATAAAAAAAAGCCTGCCTCCAGAGGCTCACATCCCCAAGGCCTTGGTATCTTTTATATGGATTATACCTTTGATCATATCTAGTGGAAGGGTTACTTCTTTTCAGCCAGTTTCTGACCTATCTGGTCAACCACCACAGGAATATGAAGCCATTTCTAGCACAGTACATTTTGTGACCCAATTATGAAATTAAAGTCCCCTGGGCTATGACTGGGGTAGATCTTCTGTATCAGTGTTCAGGAGGTACCTCAGGATGATGGACACAGGCATATCTGGTTGTATTTTTCCATGATATTGTCATCAATCTTCATCCACCACCCTGCCATTAAGAGTGACAGGGACTTCACTGCTGTATTTTTCAAATCAATGAATTGTATAAAACCATGTGTTCTGCAGATTTTTATTGGCACTATTTCCCCCAGAAAATGCCTGTTACATGATTCTGTATACTAGTAAAGCAAGAATACCCTAATTTAATTCATATATGAGGTGTATGAGCCAGTGTGCTGAATTAAAATTAGACTGCAGTTCTTGTGAAGGCTGTTTTATTTCTTATGGGAGGCCTTCAGTATGGCATAAAACTATTTTCACAACATCCCATAGGTATTTTTAGACTTTTCTTTTGGGTTCTCTATTCTTTTCTTTGTGAATTCAGAAAAACATACCCAGCTTTTGAGCAGCCACATCTTAGTCCAAGAGACAATAGAAGCTGAGTACCACTTTAGCACCATGTCTTTCTCATATTTGTTCATTATTAATTTGTATCATTTGTTTATCAGTATCTTGATCATTGTTTTCTCATCATTGCCTTTCTTACACTTTGTTTTTAAGAAACTATAACTTATTTTGTTTATGTTTAATGAAGATATAACCAAATTTTCTAACTTTTCTGAAATGCAAAGTCTTTTAAAATTTTTAATGAGTGTTTATAAAACAGGAATAGTTTATACATGGCTTTCATTTAATTGTGAATTTTTGTTCTGAAAATTGTTTTTGACAAAATAATAGCTAAAATATTTAAATTAATTAACTAAAACTCTGTTCCTCTTTTATACTTTTAGCTAATTGAGGGAAGACAGGTAAAGTTATACCTCTCACATTATTATGGTTTCCTCCTCTCCCTCCTTGGTTAGCTCCATGATTTCTTGCTTGACTTTTTTGTAACTTCATGCTTTAGTTTAATAAGTAGGTGCTTTAAACTGTAAAAATTATATTATGGTTCTTGAGGCTCTGAGCCTCAGATCATGGCATAACTACTTCCTTCCATGGACTGTGAAGGAGAATCTGCTTCATATCATTTTCCTACTTTCTGACAACTTTGCCAGCCTTCTCGGTCATTTCTTCACCTGTATATGAATTCCATGATGTGCATATTTTTCTGGTAACTGTTTTTATAAGAATATTTACAATTGAACTAGTGATCTATGACTCCATGACCTCATCATAGTCTGATTACGACTGCAAAGCCGCATTTCAAAGTAAAAGTATTGTTTGAGTTACTAGACATTATAATTTCACAATACAAAACTGACTTAATGGCATTTTTGCTTCATTTCACTTTATCTGGGCATTTTTTTTGTCATTGTGGTTGTAGAGGTCTTTTTCCAGCTTGTTTTGGTTTTCATTTTTGTTGTCGTTTGTTTTTTGATCTTTTCCTGAGAGAGAGAGAGAGAGAGAGAGAGAGAGAGAGAGAGAGAGAGAGAGAGAGAAATCATAAAGTTAGGTAGGTGAAGAAGTAGGGAAGATCTTGGAAGAATCACAAGAGGGTGAAAGATGATAAATTATATTGTATAAAAATTTAAATTAAAAATAAAAAACATTATAATTTTTAGTAATACATGAATAAACATTCTTTGCTAACATTCATATTACATTTCAGCAATTACTAGCTGTACTCAAGGGGTGGGAGTGGTAGGCAGAAATGTTGAATATTATACATTTATTGAAAAAAATTATTTTACTCACTATTCAATTAAAGAAATGAACAGTTTCACCTTAGTGGATAGCATTCAGAGTGGGAGTACTCTGTTTTAGCTGAAGATTCTATCCTGCTCCAGGGAAATTTAAGAATTATAGCAAGTTTATATAAACAAAGGGTACCTTCCATAGATTAATGTAAGAATGATGCTAAACTCTGTGGTCCTTCATTTAATAATTTTCTTACTATGATTTTTTTCTGTAATTCCTTGTAGAAGATGTTTCAAATAAAATAACCATCATTGTTTACTGATCACTGTCTCAACTCCCTAGACAGTAGGGTTAAAACTTGGGTAGGATTAAAAAACTTGGCTACTGGTTGGATTTCATATAGCACAGAAAGTTAGATACCTATCATTTCCCTCTTGATGATCTTGATAGAAAAGAGAAATGCTGAAAAATCAAGGGGATATTTGAGGTTCAGTAAGTCATTCAGACAGCACAAATCCTAGGGCAACTGTTAATAAACTGCTGTAGCCAGACTTTTAGGTATCCAGAATCCTTCTAAAAAGGGTCATAAAGCCAAGATTCCTTTGAAAAAACCAAGTTGTTATTGGCTATTTAGACTTGATTAATATTTTCACTGATGGTACAAACATAATGACAAAGCTTTTGGTACCATAGGAAAAAAGTTATGAGAGTGGCATCAAACTGTATCCATCAACATGCACATAAGCAATTAAACAGAGAAGTAGCTCTCCTTGATGAAGCTGCAATTGTCACCTCCATTAAATTTAAAGCTCTGATTACATGCCTTTTTAATATGTTGCATTAAAATGGAAAGTATATATAAAATCTCTGTTGCATACTGAAGTGTGATGATTGCATCGAGAAGAAGCAGTTTTGTAATTGTTTGAATTACTGGTGAAACATTTATTTCTTCATGGAGAGCTACTTTTATTTGAGAGAAATATCAACAAGCAAGATATAGTTATTTAGATTTGTGCATCTGAAAAGTAGCTATTTTGTGAAAATGAATGAAGTAAATCTGCTTCTTCAACAATAACCTTGAGTAGTCCAAGTGAACATATGTGATTACATCTTAGATGAGTCAAGAGTGTAAATGCAGGCAAAAATACTCATAAAATGAATTAAAAGTAAATTTAAAACATACAAATATTTACATATGAATATAGCTTTGTAAGTTGACATCCTGATCAATATATATATTGGTTTTAAAACTCACTCCTTTAGATTGGATAACCTGTCTGAAAGATAATCTTTGTATTAGATTGCTTTTCCCTTTCTCAAAAGCCATTAATTGCCTGTAGGTTTTCATCTAGGGATAGGGCCTTGTAATATTTCCTTCATTCAAATTGTGATATTATCTGGTGTTGTCATCATGTAGGTTTGGTTCAAGTGACTATATTGTTAAGAATTTGTGTGTGTATTTTCCTTCAAAATATTTTAATTATTGGTAGCAGATAACTGGTCTTCTGGCTGTTACAAAACTGCCATCTCCTCTTCTATAATGCTGTTTGACCGTAAGGTGTATGGATTGTACTGTAGAGATATCAATTATGGATAGATGCCCAGTCAGTTGTTATGCATATTTTAACCAGGTGTGGCTTCTATGATTGTCTCCACACACACCCCAAAATGTAAATAAATACTTCCTTGATGATGGCTGAGAGTTACATATATCTATGGATACAAGTTCAGGTCTTTAGAATGAATTGCACTGATTTAGAAAACAAGGCAGTAGTATGTTCTCCTCTAGTCTAGCATCCATGACTATACCAATATCAGTCACAAGTAGTTGACTAGGTTTATAGTACCAGGAATGAACTTATTCCTATTCAGTTGTCCTTAGTCCAATAATATATCTGTTGTTAGTCCCAAGATATAAATGTCACCATAGTATCCTTGGCTATCTCTTGCTTTGGTTGTCACTGCTGTGGTTCACAGTCAACAGACTTTACAACTGAGTAGGATGATTTCTGTTTTACTTTGACAGCTTGCATAGTTTCTTCCATTATTATGAGAGCTAATCCACATAAAGGAGGCTTCCAGGTCACTTCCTTTAAGTCTTCTGTTTGAATTGTGTGGTGTCTTCAGCAGTAGTTCTTACCATCAAATTCTAAGATTACATCAAAGGGCAATGGTGATAACCTATATTATTTTGATTCCTATATCAAATATAACCTATATTATATTGATTCCTTGATCAGCAACTTGAAGGGTGGTTTTCCATGTCTTGTACCAGGGCTTTATATTTTATTTATTGATTAATTGATTGATTTAATTATTTATTGTGTATAAATGTATATACACGTGTATATATGTGTGTAGGTATATGAGTGCACATATCTCCTGCAGGATAGAGGTACTTTTACCATGTGGGTCTCAAAATCTAACTTAGATCTTCAGACTTGATAGAAAGTTTCTTTACTCTCAAATGCATCTCACTGGCCCTAATATTCTTAATAACTGTTTGTAAGCAATGCTGTTTTTCCTACTTAAGTGACTTGGAGAACACACTGACCAGGTCTCATTTCCACAAAACCTATTTATGACCACAGATTTCTATCAGCCTGAAAATGATAATGATCATTATAATGTTATTCCCAGGAGGATTCTCATTCCCTTACAACAGGATTATAAAATAAAAAGAGAATTATAAAATAAAAAAACAAAAGAACTCAAATCCAACAAGCTTCATTATATCCCACTTTGAATAGGAAAATGGCTTGGATCCCAGCCCTTGACTGAACTGTACTGATCTATTTCAGGATTGGATAAAGGTGCCTAAGAGTTCAGTTATTTTAGTCATTCATACCTTGTACCCCCCTTTTTTTTTATTCTGGCTTCTCTTGCTGTTTAGTCAAGGTCACAGATTAAAGTAACACCTGTAATATAGTAAAGTATGGTAAAGTTTATAAAAGTTAAGAAGTCTATTCTAACTTTTCCAACTGGACTGGGAGTGAACGAGCATGCGAACAACCAACCCTCTCTGAAGGGGGTTGACAGCTGGGGCAGACTGAGGGGTCACTGATAGTGACACTGAGATGTGTCTCTACTGCATATACCAGCTTCATGGGATCCTAGTCTCTTTGGATGTAAACCTTGCTCAACCTAGATGTAGGAGGGAGGGCCTTGGACTTTCCACAGGGCCGGGTGCATGGCACTCCCTTAGGGTTGGAGGGGTAGGGGAGAGGGTCTGTGGAGGGAGAGGGAGGGACTGGGAGGAGGGGAGGGACTGGGAATTTGGATTGGTTATATTTTTAAGTAATAAAAAAAAGATTAAAAAAAAAGAAAAAAAGTCTATTCTAAGAAATTGTCAAAGCACATATGTTGTTTTATAGCCCAAAGATAGATAGCTTCATATTGATCTGATATGAAATAAGACACATTGTCTACTCTTGATATTCCTTAGAGTTTTATGAATTTAAACAATGAGGAATTATCCTTAAATAGTTATTTTTAATATGAGACAAATTGACAAAAAATAACAACCATATTAAAGAGATCTCTGTTTGAAAGAAAAGCAAGACCTTTCTTATTGGTCTGACACATAATTTCCAAATACTGAAGAGAGAAAGTAAACAGACTACTCCTTCATTTCCCACCTACCCAGAACTGAATAATCACACAGAAACTATGTTAATTACAATGCTGCTTGACCAATGCCTCAGGCATATTCCTGGTTAGCTATTATATCTTAAATTAGTGCATTTCTATTAATCTGTTTATTTTCATAAGGCTGTGTCCTACCAATAAGGTTCCAGTGTCTGCCTCCTTTGGCAGCTACATGGTACCTCCTTGACTCTGTCAGCAATCTCACTATATCTTTGTTTTGATTTCCTGCCTGGCTTTAATCTTCTAAGCCATTGGTTGAAACAGCTTCTTTTATTAATCAATGGTAGTAAAATATATTCACATCAAACAGGGGAATCTCATATCATCTCTGATCTGTTCTGTGTCTTTAAGAGACAAGCCATATCCACTCCCTCCCCCATCTGCTGAGACAGGCTGATATTCAGTTTCCATCCTTATTTCCTCCCTCTTTTCCATCTCCCTCTCAAAGAGGCAGCTTCTGCCTCCCCTCACTTCTCTCCTTTCCCCTTCTGTCTCTCCCTTCTCTCTTTCTCCTCTTTCTCTCTCTTTATGCTCTCTCTCTTCTCTCTTCCCTCTCCATAACCTACTGAATAAATATCCAACCTCACTCTGCATGGCATGCCTATCTATGTCTCTGTCTCTTGTCCACCGCTACGTGTCTCCCTGCCCTAGACCAGCCACCTCACTGGAACCTTCAGCCATTCCTGCCTGGGACTGGCTGCTCTCAGGGCCTGCTGCCTGCTGCCATATGGCCCGCTGCCAACGCTTGGGGACTTGCAGCCTTTCTGCTGCCTGCCACCACCAGGGATCCACAGCATTTTAATTTTTCCATTACAATCTCCCCTTTTCTGTCTAAATAAAATGGAGAGTTTTAATTTTAACATAATAAAATTACATATAACAAAACAGGTATCAAGCAAGAATTATAGTTAGAATATTTAATCTATTTGTATCTGGTAAAACTAAAGAAAATAGTCTGTCATCTATTTTATCTTTGTGAGTCTATAGATCCATATTTATCTTTTTTCATAAATAAGGAAAACTATAACTATTTGTGTGCCATTCTGTAGCATGAAGGCCTGGTAGTTGGGGTTTCTGGCCTCCTACCAGGTCCCACAGCTGGCAAGTCACAAAGAAATTCATGCAGAGATCTCCAGAAGATTATAAACTGATTGGCCCATTAGCTCAGGCCTCCCATTAGCTCTTGTAGCTTATGTAGTCCATTATCCTTATCTTTGTTAGCCACATGGCTCAGTACCTTTTTCAGTGGAGCAGGTCACATCCAGCTTCTTTGGTGGTCTGGACAGGAGTGCCAAGGGAGCTTCCTGCTTCCCAGAATTCTCCTGTTCTCACCTCTACTTCCTGTCTGGTTTTCCTGCCTATACCCCCAGCCTCGCCAATCAGCGTTTATTTAAATCATGATTGACCGAATATGGACAATTCTCCCACATCACTTCCCCCTCTTTTTTTTTTAAACAAAGAAAAATATCCATTGTCCATTTTTTTGGGAATGTGGGCATACTATTCCAGGCTACTTCCAGCTGGTTGGGGGCACTGATAATCTTATGGGAACCCAAAGAAAATTTAAGAGTTATGATCAAGTCCTGACAGTAGTATCCTGTGAAGCTTGATCATCTCAGGCAGCAGTCTTGAATCTGTTCTAGATGTAGAACTCAGACAACTGGGCCATCTGTTCTTACCGGAGATTTCTCAGGTGGTCTTCCTTTATCAAATCTGAGTTTTCTTAACTCAGAATGAATCCACAGCCTTTCATTTCCGGTGGAAACAAAAGCAAAATCTTTTCTCCAAAGTAACATATCTTTTGACATCAGTTTTGAAGTCAAGGTATTTTCAAAATACCTATCTTGGATTAATTCAGCAGCATTTATAAGCAAATATCTTAGCAGCTGTTGCTCCTTCCTCAGCATTCAAACAATTCAAAGAGAGCATAATAACATACAGTATCAAGATTCTCTGTGTGCTTTTCCATCTTTATGCAGCTTTATTTTAACCTCTATTTCTTTTATTTTTACTTTTAACTTGTGGCTTTTTGAGACAGGGTTTCTGTGTATCTTTGTCCTGGAACTCCCTCTGTAGACCAGGCTATCCTTGAACTCACAGAGATCTGCCTGTCTCTGCCTCCCCAGTGCTAGGATTAAAGGTGTGTGCTACCACACCTTGAAGTCACAGAGGTCAATCTACGTCTGCCACCACACCTTGAAGTCACAGAGGTTAATCTACCTCTGACTCCAAGTGTTGGGATTAAAGGTGTGTACCACCACACCCAACTACTCTCTTTCTTTTTTAAGAACGTTAATCTTTAGCCTGCATATATTTTTAACACAGTGTAAACCATTTAGAGGTTTTCTTCATCTTTGAATCTCTCTTTTTCTGACTACATGGGTCTTTAATTTACCAAGCAATATATGTAGGATAAAAGCTGTGGCTTTGACGTCTGGATCCAGCCCATTCCTTAGCTTTCTGCAATTCCAGCCTCACCGCCAAGGTACTGGCTGTAGCCACGTTTATTGCCACAACTCTATGGCATTTCAAGGTCCCTGCCAGCAAGCAAGCTGTAGCATTCTGTTCACAGGCCACATTCAAATGTTCCCTGGCCTGACCGGCTGCCTGAAAGAGTCAGAGTTTGCCCTGGCAGGACGGCCCAGAAAGCCGGCATTTTAAAGCAGTGCAGCTTTTTTCGTGCTACAGCTCAAAACTGAAAAGCATGTGGTTGGCTTTTTATCAACACCATTTAAGTGTTTTGTGGCAGGACCTCTTAAAGAGCTGCAGGGTTTTGCAGCTAAGGCTGAGTCAGGAAGCCTCTCTTAGATGAGAGTGCTTGTTTGCCTCTAGCAAGCAGAGCAGACCTGAGAAATTGCTGCTACCAAGAAAACATGCTTTACTCTATTCTTTCACAAGCTTTCTCAGGCTTTCTGTGGATGCAGTTATCCACGTTGGGCACCATTCTGTAGCAGGAGGGCCAGGCTTGTTGGGGTTTCTGTCCTGCCCAGGTCACCCCAGCCATTTAGCCCCAGAGAAAATCACACAGTGGTCTAATAAGTTACAAACTGATTGGCCCATTAGCTCAGGCTTCTTATTAGGTCTTGTAGCTTATATTAACCCATTATTCATATCTATGTTAGCCACATGGCTCAGTACCTTTCTCAGCGTGGCAGGTCGCATCCTGCTTCTTCGGTGGTCCAGACAGAAATGCCGAGAGAGCTTCCTGCTTCCCATAATTCTTCTATTCTCCTTGCTCCGCCTCTACTTCCTGTCTGGTAGTCCCACCTGTACATCCTGGCTAATGGCCAATCAGCATTTATTTAAGTCATGATTGACAGAATACGGACAATTCTCCCGCACTACTCCAGAAGGATATAATATTACCTAAGCAAACAGAAAGTGCCTTGTAAGCAACTTCCAAACCTCTAGAATTGACAGAGACATCTCATTGCCTGGACCTAAAGTTCAAAGTAGTCCAGAGGCCCATAGTACCTGGCAGACTTTTCCATGACAAAGGAAATTTGAAAGACTGTTTTGCTACATTAGCAGTTTGTTGATCACTTTCTTCTGTGTCCTACAAAATGCCTGGCAGACTTTTTCATTAAGCAGGAACCCTGAAGGATGGTCTCACCTCTTTTACCAAGCTCAGCAGTCTTTTTTCTGTGAGTCCAGCCTGTTCCATATACCATTACCTCAAGCAGTTCAGGCAAGAGCAGTTTCTTGCCCAAATGAATAGCAAACACCATAAGGAGCCTTTTGATGCCCATCATTCTTTTGAAGTAATTGGTGCTGCCAGAGGCAGACATGTCTCACTGCTGAGAAAGGTCTAAGTTCTTAAAACCTTTTAAGTGCCATATTTTGTAGGTCTTTGAAAGATTTGAAGAATACCTATCCATCTGAAATCAACCTCTATAAATCTAGAAAACCTAACTAATATGACTATGAGTTTTATTATTAGAAATGACTATTAATTAGTTCATAATTTTTAATTATGTTATTGTTTAAATGAATAGTATAAATATAATCCCTTAAATGAAAGTAGAAATATATATTAATATATGTATATACATACACAATATAACAAAATCAGCCTAAAATACGTATTAACAGACCAAGATCAATACCCTTGCAAAATACTTATATCTATATCATATCCCTTTGTTATTCTTTTTTAGAAATTGACTGTGATCATTAATTACTTAAAATCAATCCTCTTTAAATGAAGCCAAACATCTATAAAGAATCATTTTGAGAATTTGGACACTGTTTTATTCAAACTGATTCCAACTGTTTGTTGGATGAAGTTATTTTAGAGTTAATCAAGATCTTTTGGGGGTCTTGTTCCAACAAAGAACATGAACTTGGAAGGTATCCACAGGTTCTTACCTTCTGTAGAAATAAAAGCAGAACCTTTTTTCCAAAGTAATGTATACTTAGACTTAAATTCTGAAGTCAAGATAACTTTAAAATACATATGTTGGTTTAGTTTAGCAGCCCATACAATGAAATTTCTCTCTGTAGTTAGCTTATTCACAATTGAAAATTGAAAGGAAACATAATGATATACATAATTCAGATTCTAAGTGCATTTTCCATCTTTACATAACTTATTTTTAAACTCTATTACTTTTTATTATTTCTTTTATTATCTTTACTCCTTTAATCTATGACTGTCTGTACTGTTGTCTATATACTCTTTTTCTTCTCTCTCCCAAGACTATGCACATTTCCAGACATATTGTGACCTGTTCAGAGATTTATTTTTGTCTGAGTTTGTCTTTATTCTTTATCTTCAATAATTTTCTGACCAGGAGTGCTTTTTTATGCTAAGTGGTCATGGCCAGGAACAACTACATGGCCCTGCCTGTTTGCTCCACCCAGATCAACATGGCAAAGGCATGTATATTGCCTCTGTGAGCCATGCTCTTCACCCCAGCTCTAGGGATGCAGCAGGTCTATGTCACCATTAAGCAATTAGTGACACACTCCCCACAGACCCTATTTAAGTGCTCTGTAACAGGACTAGCACAAACAAGCCAACTGGTTTTTAAAGGTGCTGAGCATTTTTTTTTTGCTGCTAACACTGAGTCAGGAAGCCTTCTCTTAAAGGAATCTTGCCTCTGCTTGCCTCCAGCAAACAGAGCCCACCCAAGAAAATGTTGCTACCAAGAAGCTATGCTTAAATCTATTCTTCTGTATTTAATATTCCTTCCCAAGCTCTCTCAGATTTTATGTGGATATAGTTGCCCCACATTGGGGATATTTGAAAACACAGAGCTGCTGGATCATTTCCTAGTCATCCAAATCTGAATAATCACACAGAAACTAAATTAATTACAACACTTCTTGTCCATTGTCTAAGGCATATTCCTGGATATCTCTTATATCTTAAGTTATCCCATTTCTATTTATCTGTGTATCACCACGAGGATGTGGCCTACCAGTAATGTTCTGGTCTCTATCTCCTTTGGTAGCTACATGGTGTCTCCTTGACTATGCCCAGTCTCTATATCTCTGTTTGGATTTCCTACCTGGCTTTACTCTGCTATTGATTATTAGCAATTAATGGTAATAAAACATTCTCAGCATACAGAGGGGAATCATATATCAAGAGAAATCTGTGAAGGACAGATAAATGCATCACATTCCCTGAAGAAAATAATTAATTCATGTCTTTGTATTAAACTGTCTCTTTTTAATTATTTATTGACTTCTCTTAAATGTAATTAATAGACCAATGTTCATGATGTTCTTTGTGAATCTTGGGTTCAGAGATTTTGAAAAATAATAAAAGAAGACCCTAATTATTACAATTAATTTAAGTAGATTGTGCAGCTGGCTGCACCTATATGCTCTATAATCACTAATGAATTCCATTATTCTTTTTGTGAACTACAATAGTACAGTCAAAGTATACTAGAATCTTAAAACAAATATGGAAAAAGGAATCATAGCATATTCAAATGAAGCAAGTGGTTGTCCTTCGACAAGATGCAAAAGTCTCCCTTTTCCATGCCATTTTTTCCTTTTTTTCTTTATAAATAATACCAATCAAAATTTCCACTTCCTCCCCTTCTCCCACTTCCCTCCTGCCCCCCACTCACCCTTCCCCCTCCCACTCTAGTCCTAAGAGAGAGTAGGGTACCCTGCCCTGTGGGAAGTCCAAGGCCCTCCCCCCTCCATCCAGGCTTAGGAATGTATGCATCCAAATATAATAGGATCCCAAAAAGCCAGTACGTGCAGTAGAGACAAATCCCAGTGTCATTATTATTGGCTTCTCAGTCTGCCCCAATTGTCAGCCATATTCAGTGGGTACAGCTTAATCCCATGCTCAGTCCCAGTCCAGCTAGATTTGGTGAGCTTCCATTTGCTCAGGCAAAAGTTGGGAGCATGGGGGTGGGGTCGAGTGGGGGAAGGGGAGATGGAGAGAGAGAAGAGAGACGGGGAGGGTTAGAGAGAGCTTGGGGGAGTGGGATGGTTGAGATGGAGGAAGGATGGATATGGGAGCAGGGAAGGAAATATCTTAATTGAGGGAGCCATTTTGGGGTTGTTAAAAAGCTTTGGCTCTGGCAGGGCTCCCAGGAGTCCACAGGGGTGACCCCAGCTAAAACCCTGGGCAGTGGAGGAGAGGGTGTCTGAACTGGCCTTGTCCCATAGTCAGACTGATGACTATCTTGAATATCACCATAGAACCTTTGTACGACAACAGATGGAGATAGAGACAGAGGCCGATGTAGGAGCACTGGACAGAACTCCCAAGGTCCAGTTGAAGGGCAGAAGGAGGAAGAATATGAGAAAGGAAGTCAGGACCACAGTGGGTTGATTCACCCACTGAGACAGTGTGCCTGAGTGAATGGGAGTTTCCATGTCATTTCTATAAAGTGGACATTAAATTGTGTGAAAGACTGCTTCAGAGGGAGATTTTACAAATATCACATCTACAATCCATATTCTGCTAAAGGGAAATTGAGAGATTTCCATATTCTCAGAAGGCCTACCTCAGCTTCCATATCCCATGTATAAATGCTGCCAGATAAGTGTGACTCTTGTCCCTAATCATAGAAATGTCTTTTTGTCATGGAAATGTTCAATGGATCTACAACTGATCAAAATGCATAGAGGAAATGACATAGGAAATCTCAGTCCTCTTTGGTACATATACAATGCAATCACTACACTTAACATAGAGGGAATATCACAAAAGAGGTAGTTGAACCAGGACATCAGCTGTAAGGTAGCATCTTTTCTGCAAAAGCGAGATGTACCCATGAAATTACAATGGTATAGTTGTCTTAACAAGACCAGCATCATTATGACAACATAGGATCCATCTCTTGATGAAGACCTTCAGACAATAGCTGATGATTGAGAGAAGGAAAATTAGTCTCCTATATGGGAAAATCCTCTAACAGGTTATTCAGTCATAAGTTGCCAGCATTAAACATGCATATATAAGAAGCAACCAACATTAACAAAACTCAGTAAGGTGTGTATATGTGTGTGTACATATATATGTATATATATATATAAATATATATAGTTACATGTATGTAACTATATGTAACACTAATATTTATAAAAGGGATCTCTCTTCTTTATGCATATTGCCTTTTTATACTCCTTAACTTTTCAACTATCAATCATTTTATGATTTAAAGAACTTTGTACATTTCATTTAAGTTATCAGTTTTTCTTTAACTGAAAAGTAAGTAGTGCCTCTTTCAATCTTAATTATATTAACTATATCTTTTTTATAATTTAATAGATTAATTTAGACATCTGTGTGGATATACTTAGTTTCTAATGTGATTATATTTAAGCTGTATTATTTGTTCTCTAGTTTAATTTCAAAAATTTAGAAAATAAAAACATACTTTGCAATGCTAGAACATTGTTAATATTTCATTCAAAACCTAGTAGTAAAGAAGTGAAACCATTTATTATCATAGTAAGGAACAAATGAAGATTCTTCCTAATATCTCCACATCTGCTCAGAACCCTTCTCTATTTTAATGTATTTCATTAGATTGTTTTTTAGTCCTTTGCTTTTTTTCAGTTTTCAACCATCTCTCATTGACTAACTATGACCATAATTAAAACAAAACTTTGAGAATTCCAGGTTTAATTTTAATGAATGAATTTGAGGAGATGAAGTATTGATTTAGTAAGATATGCTTGGTGTAGACATGAAATGAGTATAGTGATAAGTATGCAAGGTCTCATGGTTGTCTTCTTTCTTGTCTTATTTCAAGAATTTCTCTTCACTAATGGCTTTTCTTTATGTGAACACCTCAGTAAATTATTACAGGATCTGAAGTTCAGAAAGAAACCTAGTTAGCCTTGCACTTCTAGTAAGAGGTGAGCTGTAAATTGAATGGGATACCATGAAAACTATTTCTTTCCTCAGGATCAAAGAGAAAGACCCTGAGAAATACACCTCTTCTTTAGGTGGTTCTGAGAAATAAGGAGAAGCTTATTAAAAGTGTAATTCAGTGTTTGAAAGGGGTTGTTATCAATGTTAACGTGACTGTGATGTGACATAGAATAATATACCAAGACCTTTCAAAATCAGACAATTACTACAGAGATATTTTAAGATACTAGGGATTTCTGTAGGTTTTCTCAATGTAGTATTAGTTTTTAAGCAACAGATTCATGTTCAGAATAGGAGCAGTTTCTAAGAAAAATGGGAATGGCATCTTTAGAGCATAGATTAGGGAGAGAAACCCTTTCCTAAAAGCTAAAATGAACAAATATGCTGGCTGGACCCATTTTCTCTGATTTTTCTTGTCTGTTACCCTGTTATTGTCCTACCTACTAGTAACCCTTAAAACCAGATGTAGATTAAAAATTCTCACTAATCTTTTTACATAAGGATAGGGGCTCATATCATTTACATCTCTCTCATGTTTAAAATGAATAGACAAATTAAAAAAACCAAACTATCTATAAATTAAAATTAGTTTTGGATTTTGGGATACCTATGCTAGAAATCCTTGTGTCTAGCCATGGCATAGTTTCCTGTTCAGAAAAAAAATGTGTTCTCAGGTTAATATCTGAGTTTTATAACTAAGTATGTGGTATTATGTCATTATTCAGTAAATATTAAAAACATGCAGAGGGCTTGGTGTACTTAAATTATAATAATTTAAAACTATGTATCATAAAGCTGGTGTGGTTGTCATTGATGTCTAAGGTTATTGCTCATTAGGTCATGGACAAGCCATCAATATCATGTGATTTTATCTTTTGATGTAACATCAATTTAATAATGTATAGAAGGAATTCATTGGATTTATAATAAATTTGGACACAGTCATTTCATGTGTCCTTTGACTTTTAATCTTTGAGGGCAACTCTGGTTAAAATTATATAATAACAGGAATGAAAATATTTTATCTGAAAAATAAGGGTCTACAACCACTCAACTGATATTTAGGGTGAGAATTTATACTATAAAAATAATCTAAATTCTTTCTAATATTGGAAGATCAGGAGTCAGACAGTGGGTCATGAATCTTGTAGATGCAAAAAGTGACGGAGAAAATACCAGCTGATCCTCCTTTCTGCTTTTACAAGATCCAAAAACACCTGTGAATCTTCTAAGCTCCTCCTTCTTCTGACCTGTGACCTGGCTCCCTGTCTAAGTCAGCCAAAAACAACTCTATAGTTTACTATGGATACCTGTGCATGAACTCTCTCCTCTGAATAAATGTTCAGTTTGTTGACAGTTACAGGGAACAGAGTGTACAAATCCCCCACAACATTTTCCCCTTTTTGTCTAAATAAACTAGGAAGTATTTTTTTAACTCTAACAAAATAAAAGTATATACAATCAGAAAAATTATCTGATATTATCTAAATAAAAGGAAATGTTATTAACTTTAACAAAATAAATCCGCATAAAATAGAACAATTTTCAAGTAATAATTACATTTACAATGACCGTCTCTTTGTATTTAGCAAATTCCAAGAAAATACTACATTATCTATCCTCACTTGGTGAGTCCAAAGTTTTGTGTCTAATTTACTTTCTATCTTAATTAAGGAAAACTATAACTATAACTGCCTACCCTTCAATTTCATCAGAAACCCAAGAAAGATATAGTATTACCTGAGAAAAAGTAAGTGTCCAGTAAACAACTTCTAAAACTATAGAAACATCAGAAACATCTGACTTCCTGAGTGTTACCCCAAGATTCTTCTGGAATGTTGGGGCATCCATATTTGCCATACTGATCTAGAATATCTCACGGACGTTTTTGTGAAGCAGGTAAGTTTGAAAGACTGTTCTACATTGTCTTGGCAAAGTTTCACAGTTGCCTACTTTTGTGTCCTACATGTCAAATTTGCACATCATGCTGTCAGCATTTAAGGCAAAAATAGTTTATTTTCCCAGTGGTCAACTCTGCCACCAATGAAAGCAAATTGCTTGTGAAGTTTCTTCAATGTTCAATCCTTTTTGAGGTAAATTGGTATTGATAGGAACAGATGCATCTCTTTTAAGAAAATGTCTTATATATGAAAACATCTTCATTGCCATATTCTGTAGTTCTCTGTAGTGACTGAAAATCATTGATCTATCTAAACTGGTTGACTTTGAGATCATACATAACATGACTACAAATTTGTTTGTTAAATGACTATTAACCTATATTTCTTAATTACCTCATAGTTTATAATAATAGCTTTCAAGGACTAGGCATATATATGAGTTTGTTAAATAAGCTACATAGTTATAATACCTTAAGTGTAGATACATAGAAATGCTATAACAAAAATAAACTTAAAAATGTATTAGTATACAAAAATACCTTCTACAAGATTAGAAACATGTATACAGTAGAAGAAAATAACCTTAAATTTATACCAATATACATAAATCCACACCAATTTAAAATATTTGAGACTAGTATTTGCCTTTTTATTTAAAGGAAGATTCAATAATCTGTCCTTTAATTCTATCAATCCTATATCCCCTTTTGTTTTCTTTTCAGAGCAAGATCTCTTAGCCTAATTCCCTTTCTGTGGTTTCCTTCCTGATCATGCCAACTCATAACCAAGTCCCCTAAATGAAAATTAACATCTACAACTCACTGACTAACCAAGAACACCCAACCCACCATTATGGAATGTGGGCAACATGTTTTGAAAATTAATTCCTGGAATCTTCGGGAGACAGTGTCTTTAGGAAACCCTGAGAAAATTAACATAATGGTCAAGACCTGAAAGAGCTAGTTGTTGCCCTGTCTTGGTATGATAGGATAATCTAGGGATTATTTGAAATCATGACTGCAATAGTCTATGAGGCTGTATCATCTTAGCTAATTGCCTTGTAATTGTCCTGAGCAATTTATAGACCTAAGATGATATTTGGTTGGTATTTATCAGCTATTGGCATTACTGCAGTTCAGGTGGTATCATCCTAGGGCCCCATTATCTTTTTGGAGATTCCAAAAGTCACTTTTAAGAAGGGTCATGTGGTGTGGGAAAATGCTCTGTATTCTGTCAATCATATTTTAAATAAATGCTGATTGGCTAGTAGCCAGGCAAAAAGTATAGGTGGGACAACCAGACAGGAAGTAGGGGCATGTCAATGAGAACAAGAGAATCCTGGGAAGGAAGATGCCTGTTCCTTTGCAGTTTTGAGCCTGCCACAGAAGAAGCAAGATGTGACTGCCTTGCTGAAAAAGGTACCGAGCCATGCGGCTAACATATACTAGAATAATGGGCTAATATAAGTTATATGAGTTAATAAGAAGCCTGAGTTAATGGGCCAATCAGTTTATAACTAATGTAGACCTCTGTGTGATTTCTTTGGGACTTAATGATTGCAGGAACTGGGTAGGACAAAAACCCCAACAACAAATGGTGCCCAACATGTGGACTACTGCATCCACATAAAGTCTGACAAAGCTTGGGAAGTAATTCTAGACAAAAAAGAATAGAGTTAAGCACAGCTTATTGATAGTAGCATTTTCCCAGGTAGGCTCTGTTTGCTAGAGGCAAATGTGTCTCATTTAAGAGAGGCCTCCTGACTCAGCTTTACTTGTAAAACCTTGCAGCAATTTTAAGAGGCCCTGCCATGAAACACTTAAATGGTGTTGATGAAAAGCTGACTGCATGCTTTCTGTTGGTGGCAGGGACCTTGAAATGCCATAGAGTTGTGGCAATAAACATGGCTCCAACCGGTACCTCAGCCATGAGGCTGGAATCTCAGAAAGCTACAGAATGGGTTGGATCCAGCCCTCAAAGCCATAGCTTTAATCCTACCCATATTGCTTAGCAAATTAAACACTCATGTGATCAGTAAATAGAGAGAGATACAGTAAAGAGAGTTTCAAAGATGAAGAAAACCTCTAAATGGTTGACACTATGTTAAAAATATATGCAGGCTTGGGAGAGACATAAAAGGTAAAAGTCCTTAAAATAAAAAAGAGAGTAGTTGAGTGTGGTGGTACACACCTTTAATCCAAACACTTAAAGAGACAAAGGTAGGCTCACCTCTGCTAGTGTAAGGTGTGGTGGTACATGCCTTTAACCCCAACACTTGGGAGACAGAGGCAGACAGACCTCTGTGAGTTCAAGGTGTGGTGGCATATTTCTTTAACCCCAACACTTGGGAGGCAGAGGCAGACAGATCTCTGTGAATTCAAGTTGTGGTGGCACACACCTTTAATCTCAGCACTTGGGAGGTATAGGCAGGTGGATCTCTGTGAGTTCAATGACAGCCTTGTCTACAGAGGGATTTCCAGGACAGCCAAAATTACAAAAAAAAAATTTTTTTTTGGTCTCAAAAAGCCAAAAATAAGAAGTAAAAATTAAAGAAATAGAGGCTAAAATAAAGCCATGTTTGTGTGGGAGCTCCTTCCACCCCTTCAGCCAATAGCCTTTAAGATACCAATCCACTTAGGCATGGTCTCTTTGGTTTTAAAAAAGCAGCGGAACCCATGCACTCTCTTTCTCTTGCTTTGGACTCTGTTTCCATTAACTAGACTCTTTTCCTGGTCCGGCAGAGGGCTGTTGTCTAGGATGGTGATCTGTAAGTTTTTCCTTTAAATAAATAATCCTATTATTAATCATAATTCCAAACTGGTGTGGGATTGTTTTGTGACTTACTCCATTATATGGCATCCATCTTTTGGTTTTAGTACCCCACCACCCCACCACCCCTGGCTCGGCTGCCTTCCACCAGCACGGGTTGGCTTGAGCCCTTCTGCAGCTGCGGCCTGTGCATGGAGCCTGCAGTAAACTCCATGCCTCCTGGGATCCATGGGCCTGGACAGTCTCTGCCCATCTGGTTTGATCTTTTCTGAGTGGTTTTTAAATCCCCACTTGCAGGCAGCACTTTGGCAGCATGAGTCAGAGCACAAGCATTTGCCAAACACTGTAAACCCCCTTGGGCAAAAGCTCCTGGCTCTAATAGACACGCTGTTTGATGGAGTGAAGCACTGCCACAGTGGCTGTGTCACAACCCCCTGCATCAGGTTGGAGTGGAGCAGCAGGGTGGGCACACCTGGGGTCATGCTGTTTATCATCCTCTAGAAGCTCCCTCGATTTTTGTGCTCTGTGCCTGGACTCTGGATTTTCTCCCTCTGAGTACAACATCTAACCATGCGAGTGAGATTTTAAAACAGGATTTGTCGTGACACCATTGATCGGTTCCAGCCGTGACTCAGAAACAGTGCCAGCTGCTGGTTAACATGTAAAATGGCAGGTTTCATTTTTAATGGGACATTTGCCGTGATTTTTGCTGCCACTATGAAAGAAATCACAAGAGGCCTATATGTCTATGGAGATAGCTCAATTTCCTGGTTATTAGGTTTCAGTTTTCTTCTTCATATTATATCATTATGGAAGTATATGGCATTAACTGATAGGATTAATATCATGATAGGCAAAATTGACTTTACATCTAAGGGTACTAGGAACTTACCGGAGAGGATCCAGGCTGTTGAATTTGACATTCAGAAGTTATCACAGAGTTTTGATAATGTAACAGACAGAATATACCTTCAGGATGGCAATTTACGCGATGTTAAGGAACATTTCAAGGAGGAGATGTTATCCTTGAAAGGAAACATAAAGACCTTCAAATTGCAGGTGCAGAATGGGAAAAATTGATACCATAGGGAAATCACTAGAAACATTTGCAGGTCAGGAGATTCAGACTTTACTAGAGATTATGACTAAGAGATTTGAAATGATTGAGGAAATTATCAGAGCTGATGAACAGGGTGGGAAGACACAAGAACAGGATACACTGTCACCACCAGCTGTCAGACTGGTATACCCAGGATTTTAGTGACATACTCTGTAATTTACTCTGACAAAGCGTCAACTTCTAAAGTCTTGAAGTGAGCCAAAGAAGGTAGATAGGTCAATAGGAATGAATGACCTAAAGGAAATTCAGCATACCATCATTACTTATGGCTTGCACTCTATATTTGTTAAGGAAATGATAAGAACTTGAGCTTCTAATGTCAGGGCTACGACTCATGACTTCTGACAGTTAGCATCAGTGGTGTTAGAAGATGGAAATTCCTTGATGTTTGGAATTTATTTCAGAGTAGAATCCAAACATATGGAAAAGCAAGGGAGAGCAAACCATATGGAGTTAGAATTTTAATGCAGAGAGAAAATATTATTTTAGAATGGATCTTTTTACTACACAAACCAAGTAAAAAATTAAAAACTTATGTAGAAAAGGTCTCTGAATTAATTATAAAAGGTAAACTAGCAGGTATAGACCCAGCAGAAATTATAGTGCCTTCCACTAGTGATGCAATAAAAAAGTTATGAGAAGACAGTGAACCATGGCAAAGAGCTTGTGCTAATTTTTTGGTAGAAATTAATAGCAACTATCCCAAAAGTGGTAGGCTTAACCTTATAAAAAGAGCACTTCTGGGTTCTTCCTCAAATTGTACATGATGTTCCAATTACTGGAGCCCATACGTTTTATACTGATGCTAATAAATCAGGGAAGGCAGGTTACAAATCAGATGAATTGAGTAAGGTGGAAGAAAGCCCATTCTGATGCCATTCTTATGGTGCTAAGGGATTTTAAAGAACCTCCTAATATAGTGACTTATTCACAATATGCAGAAAGAGTTATCTTGCGTATTGACACTGCTGAATGTATACCAGATGATACATAATTATTTCATTATTCATACAGGTGCAAGACATAATCAGGAATTGGCTTTGTCCAATGTACATAATACACATCCAATCCCATACAGGTCTACCAGGTCCTCTAGCACAAGGTAATGCAGAAATTGATCAATTATTGATTAGAAGCATGATAAAGGCCTCAGAATTTCATAAAAAACATCACATCAATAGCAAAGGTTTAAAGAGTTTTCTATTACATGGAAACAATCTAAGGAGATTATAAAGAGGTGTTCTTCTTGTTCTTTATATGACCAAACACCGCTACCTGCAGGGACCAACCCAAAGGGTACTCAAAGGAATGAAATCTGGCAGATGGATGTGTTCCACTTTGCAGAATTTGGAAAATTAAAATATACATCAAACCATTGAATCTTATTTAGGCTTTCAATGGGCAACTGCTTTAAGCTCAAAAAAGCTGATTCAGTAATCACACATTTATTAGAAGTAATGGCCATCATTGTATACCTGCACAAATAAAAACAGATAATGGTCCAGCTTATGTCTCTAGGAAAATGAAACGATTCTTGCTTATTATAATTTTAAGCATGTTACAGGTATACCACACAATCCTATAGGTCAAGCAGTCATAGAAAGATCAAATCGATCTATAAAGGATATGTTAAGTAAACAGAAAGGGGTGGAAAATTCCCCCAGAAATAGATTACATAATGCCTTATTAACCTTGATTTTTCTTAACGCAAATGAGAAAGATAGCAGCAGCAGAAAGACATTGGATAATGGAAAATTCTGCTGAACTAAATAAACCAGTTTATTACAAGGATGTGCTGACCTCACAATGGAAGCCAGGAGATGTGCTGCATTGTGAAAGGGGTTTTGCTCTTTTTCCACAGGAGAAGAAAAATTGTGGATACCATCAAAATTAGTAAAGGTTCGGTTTTAAGAAGAGAAACCTCATGGAAATGAGAAATGACAGTTCATCCACAATGATGATTATCATATAGCTGGTAAGAAAAACATATAGGATGAGGGCAGGGTTCTATTCTTGTCTTTGCAGGAAAATACTCATCTTCAAAAAATTCAAGGGACCCTGGATGTTTGAATACTGGCAGTTGGAAAAGTAACTACCCAATAGGGATCATCAAGAAAACTGAATAGGTTCTAGAAACATAAAAATCAAAGATATATATATATATATATATTTCTAATGTATATAGCTGGTTTTTGAGTTGGACTCTGGCTCAGTCTCTCTCTAATTTCAAGCCTGTTGTTAAGAGAAAAACCCAGAGTTTCTGTATCATGCCAGAAGTCATGATATGGGACAAAAAGAAAAGAGAATTTAAAAACATCTTTACTTTTCTTCATATCTATCTTTGTCTTTATCATACCCTTCATTGAATATATATGTCTAAATATTTCTATATAAATAATGTTTAAGTTTTCCACAGTGAACAATAAATTTTTCTGCAGTAATCTTTGAAGTTTCCAGGATGAAGATGGGGCCCATATCCACCTGGTTGATATGATGTAATAATACTGATAGCACTACTACAAGACCTGTTTTGGGTACCAGCTGCACAAGACAGTTTCAACTTGGTCAGCTGAAATGTTGTACATCTTTTACTACATTCTGGCCAGACCTTCACAAAATTCCAGAGACTATTTGCAATCTTACCAGACATTAATCTTGAAATTTAACCATCTATTTACTTTCACAGGATCCCCTAGAAACAGCGTTGCCCCCATGACTGCTGGAAGTAATTCTAGAGGATGATGTTTCCTCTCCCAGCAAAGTTTGTCCTCAGGTTTAGGGACATAATTTAGGGGTTGATTATCATTGGTATACGGTTGAGGGTTGGGGGTAGAATTTTATAAGCTCAGGGATCTTTTTGAGAAAAAAGAGGGAAAATTGGATGATAGCATAATAGATTGGAATTTGTGAGTTATTGTTTATAGATAATTACATTGGCATAGATTCTTGTATATGGCTACAAAGTTAAATTATATTGAATATTGTATGCATGGATGCTTCTACCTCGATTCAAACATTTTTTATGTATTGATATATTTATATATATATTTACCATATTTCAGTGTACATTTCTACCTCTAATTAAGATACTTATATATTGTTTATGTATTGATATATATATTTACCATATTTCAGTGTACATTTCTACCTTTGATTAAGATACTTATATATTGTTTATTCATATATATATATATTTACCATATTTCAGTGTACATTTCTACTTCTGATCAAGATACTTGTACATTGGTTACATTTGGAGGTAATTGTCTTCATTTATTGCACTGTTGTGTATTGTCTTAGTCTTTAAGTTAGACAGATATTAAGAATTATAGATCAATAGACATCTATGTTTGTCATATTTATATTAGACTAATCGGATTTTTTAGATGCATAGAGATTATATTCTGTATAAATAGATAATCTTCAACCTCTTCAAAGAGCTGTAGAAAATGCCATTTAATCTAACTTAGAGTTCTGTGGTAGTGAGACACAATTGCTCTGGCAATACCGATATATTCCAGAGAGATTGTTGAGCACCAAGACACTTAACTTGGAGCTTATCTTCTTCTTGGCAAAACCGGCCTCTGGGCAAGGAACTGCCCATACCTCAACTACTGACAAAATACATAGTATCTGGAAAGGATAAGCAGAACTGTCAAATCTTGCCAAGACAGGGTAAGACGGTTTTGAAAAATTTCTTGCCTTTAAAAATAATCTGTCAGCTATTCTAGGATTTTGTCAAAGATTTTGCTTCAATGCTGCAAATGTGACTTTGGGTGATTGCCAGGTAGCCAGTTGTCTCTGTGATTTGTTGCATGTTTTGTAAGTTGTTTGATTGCACTTCCTAATTACTCAGATAACATTATTTCCCTTCTTTGATCTTTAATGGTGTTGAAGACTGATGGGGGAAGAGCCACTAGCCAATCACATCAAGTTGGGGTGTGGCTACTGAACCCCAGGTAGAAAATCGAGAGAACTCAGGTACGCGCTCTCTCCATGCGGTGTCCGCCAGAGGGATCGGATTGTGACTTTGGTAGAGTGACTTCCCCTTTTTCCTTTCATTAAAAATACCTGTTTCTATTGAGCTAGCTTGGTTATTGATTTGTGCCGACTTGATAATTCGTCATCATCTGGCGCCGACGTGGGTTTTAGGGTCACAATAAGCTCTTGGGCTTAAGATCCTACCCACCCTCCAGGCTCCCGCGAGGCTACTGCGCTGCCGGGCACAGGCCTCCGCGCCGCCGTCTCTGGGCACAGGAGGCAGTTTCTGCGTACCCCACCCCCACAACCACGACCCAAAGGCACAGTGTTTCTATACTGTTGGGTGGCTGCTACAGCTGCGCCATAACACACTCCTTCAGCGACACCTAGTCTGCGCCTACCGAACGGAGACTACTATTGACTTGCCGCAGCACATGATCTGTGATTCATATTAATTAACTCCTTGATTTGAGTAGATATTTTGTAGCCCTGTTTTCCACCTACATTCAGAAAATCTGAACTGAGCACGTGAATTCAAGTGCACTGTGCCACCAGAACCGGCGACACCTACTGGCAAAAAGCTGTTACTGCACCTGCTTCAAACGTCACAGGTGAGTCCTGAGAATCTGAAAATGTCTGATAACCTGACTATCCGAGGCTTAGATAGCTTTTTCACTTACACCATGTATGAGGTCTTCCAAGACTCATATGAAGCTCTCCCTACAGGGCCATTTCTAGGATTCACCTTTTTTCTTGTATTCTGTACCTTTTTTGTAAAAATC
>PVIU01014323.1:0-52506 GCA_004026605.1 Ondatra zibethicus
TTCTCCTCAGCCCTCCCCTTCTCACCTTCTCTTCCCCCTCTCCCCTTCCTTCTACCCCAATCCCATGCTCCCAATTGTGTCATGAGATCTTGTCAGTTTCCAATTTCCAGATGTGTCTATATATGTTTTTCTTTGGGTTCACCTTCTTACTTAGCTTCTTTAGGATCATGAACTATAGGCTTAATTCCTTTGTTTATAGCTAGTATCCACTTATGAGTAAGTACATACCATATTCGTTTTTTTGGGTCTTGGTTACCTCACTCAGGATAGTGTTTTCTAATTCCATCCATTTGCATGCAAAATTCAAGATGTCATTGTTTTTTACCCACTGAGCAGTACTCTCATTAGTGTAAATGTGCCACACTTTGTTTTTCAAGACAAATTTTTACAACGAGTAGCAGATGTGTGAGTAGTCCAGAAGATTGGGTAATTCCTATACCTTTCCTTTCCTTACACATCTCTAAGGTACAGCTGTTCCGGTGACTCCCCTAAAATGTTCAAGCCTTCAGTCAACCGGATTTTACTAAACCTCTCCAACCAACACTATATTTTCCTCTTTTCAGTCTCATCATTATTTTTTAATTCTTGGTGCCCCGAGATTGCACCCTCGATTTAAACCATTAATATGCAAACTTTATGTCAGTCGGTATTCCACATTTCCTGGGATAAAATAAATAATCATTTTGGTTTTGCTTAAGTTATTTGTATTTGAGAAAAGAAAATAAATTGTATTGTGATTCTTGAACCACTGATTATTCATAAGATAACCAGCACTGGCTAGGAGTCCTAGCCAAAAGAATAAAATGTTTATGAATAACTGTATCTACGTATGTATGCATCAGTACATATATAGGAGTGAAATGCCTAGCAATTCAGCTATGTTTTCTTTGTGTCACAGTTTCTCAACTTTAGATATTATTGATTTGTCTATACCTCACCAATAAAAAGGGATTTCTTGTTTCCTAGAATTTTTTAGTTTATTTATTTAACGTGCATGAAGTTTTGACTACATATACATCTGTGCATCACATGTGTGCCTCGTGCCCATGGAAACCAAAAGAGGCAATGGATCTCCTGGAACTGGATTACAGACAGTTATCAGCTACCCTATGGATGATGGAAACTGAACGTGGGTCCTCTGGAAGAACAGCTAGTGTTTGTAACTGATGAGTCATTCTCCAGATCAATTTATTTACTTATTTTTATTCTGTTGAGGTTGTTATCATCTACATTATACTACCCATACATTATAGCTGATTATGTAAATGCTTTCTAATGTCCCCCACTGTTTTGTCCTTATTCCTTTCACCTGAACCCTAATTAAGTGTCTTTGACCTAATTAACTTCTTTATCTGTTTCAAATTACATCAGCAACTTTTTGATGCTTTGGATTTCTTTCTTTCTGGTGGTTTTCTTTGCCGTAAAGAAAAAATGTCCTGGATCAGCTCTGTATGAAGTGCTGTGAGGTTTGAGTTTGCTTACCACAGCATTTTCTCCCCAAACACAAACCTTGTTAGGAGGCTTGAGAAGTCAGTCAGATTTGTAGATGTTTCTATGCCACCTGATGCATTTTTACACTTATTCTTTGCATTCTGAAGTCCCATTTTGTTAGATGTAAATATGCAGTTTTCTGCTCTCCCTTGTGGAAGAAGCAGCATTATTTAAATGTTACTGTATGTTTTGACAATTTACTGTTCCCCATTTTTATCTCTCAGTGAATTTTTTACACATTTGATCATATCTTTCTCACAATTTTTCTGTCTTATTTCTTAATGCTAAAGTAATCAAAGGCCAACCACTATTACTGCACCTCCAGTTATCAATATATGTTTGGGTAAAGAAGAGTATTTTTAAATGTTATAACTAGTATAATTTGGGGAAGATAATAGTTATGAAAACTAAATACCATTAACTTCAATAGGGAAATATTGTAGAAAATCTGTTTCTTACCATGTCTTAAAATTAAACAAATAAAACAATATGGTAATAAAAGCAGACAAGAGTAAGTTCTGTGCAAGATAATTCTGAATGCATGTTCTATTAAACTCCATATGCCTAATAAATTAATGCATTTAGAGAATAATTTTAAGTAAGGCAACTAAATCAATTCCACATGATGACTGAAATATTTGTTTTCCAGTTTAATACAGCATTTGCGGCTCCAGAATCAGTCACCCCCTTTCAGTAATGACACGCCTCAAGCAAAATCTAAAACTAGTGACTTTATCATCTAAAATTTAAAGAAGATTAGTGCTTGAGTTGGTAGGCAGGTTGAAATATGCTTTTAGCTCTAGGATTCCAAAGGCAAAGGCAGGCAGAACTTTGTGGATTAAAGGCCAAGCTTCTCTACACAGTGAGTTTCAATTTAGCCAGACCTACATAGTAAGGTCCTAAGTAGACAAGCAAACATCACTGTTTTGGTCCTTCATGCATGCTTGCTTACTTTGCTTGCCCATCAATAAGTAGTTCACCTTGAACTTTATACTCCCCCTTTAAACTGATCAGCATTTGTCTTGAAACTTTAATTTCAAGAAGCAAAATAATAATTCACTTTAAGTAGCCACTGGTTAAGAATTTTTCACACTTCCTTGTCTTATAGCACCTCTCTCTCTCTCTCTCTCTCTCTCTCTCTCTCTCTCTCTCTGTGTGTGTGTGTGTGTGTGTATGTGTGTGTGTGTGTGTATGTGTGTGTGATTCTTTTTAGCTCTCCTTGTATGTGGGCTTAACGACCTCATCATGCAGAATCTCTGAGCCCTTTAGGTTCCTGAAAATATGCTACATTAAATGAATGTCCTGAGCATCTCCATTGCTCAGCAAGCAAATCTCACAAGCAGGAGCCCTGGCAGCAAGCAGTGTTCTTAACTAGCATATTGAGAGGATCAGCATACCCACTGGATAAATCCTCTGCACTGTTAATGCAAAACCACCTGGGACAAGTAATCTTTATTTTATTTTTTATTATTTTTTTTCATTTATTTTACATCCCAACCACAGTCTCCCATTCCCTCAACCCAACTCTCCTCTGCCCCCCATCCACTCCTCCTCTGTTTCTGTTCAGAAAGGGCCAGGCCTCCTATTGATGTTGACAAAGCATGGCATATCAAGTTGAGATGGGACTAAGCTTGTTTCTGTGAATTAAAGCTGGGGAAGGCAAATATGAAGACTGGTTTTCGAAAATCCACTCAAAGTGTTAGGTACAGATTCTGCTACTACTGCTAGGAGTTCCACAGATAGATCAAGATACAGAACTGTCACACATATGTAGAGGGCCTAGGTTGGTCCCATGCAGGCTCCCTAGCTGTTGTTTCAGACTCTATGAGATCCTATCAGCCCAAGTTAGTTATTTCTGTGGGTTCCCTGGTGATGTCCTTGACAAACCTGGCTTGTACAATCCTTCCTCCCTCTCTTCAGCAGGATTCCCCGAGTCCGGCCCAATGCTTGTCTCTGGGTCTCTGCATCTGTTTCCATCAGTTACTGGGTGAAGGCTTTCAGGGATGCAAATGCCAAATCAAGTGGTGGCCGGCATTTATTGCCCGCTTATACTTTGATCAAAACTAATCTTTCTGTGTGGATTAGCTGACTTCTCTACAGCAAGCCCTTTCGATCAAGCTGTTTCCACTGCATGGTCTATTGTTCAAATGAGTTTGTGCAGAATAATGGCTGATCTGTGGAAATTTGCATACTATGGAATAGCAGAATCAGTTGATAACATACTAGCCTGGCTCCCATGTTCTCTATATAATATTCTCATGTCTGTAAAAGCAATATTTTGACAGTGATGCTAATAGCCAAACCATGAAGAAAGTAAGTAGTCCTAATTAAAAAGAGGCAGAAATACTGTTTTGAGAACTTATTAACATACATAATTTATTCATTGATTATTCCTAGACCTTCAGGAATACCATGCCCCCCAATAGGGCCATCTGCTGGGTTGCCCAAAGAATCCCCTGTTCTCAGCATGGAATACTGACTTTCCTCAATTCTGCAGTTAAAGTTGACTTGATCACAGTGTGTGCTGGCAACCATATCCCAAGAAACAACTCAGCTTGACTTTTGTACATAGTTTAGGAAATTTGTAAGAGTTACTGGAAGTTTCTGGTCTTAGGATTTCAGGTCTCCTTCAGCATCACCTAGCAGAGTTGTAAAAGACTGTACTTGAACACCAGACAAGTGCCAAGATTTAGTCCCAGCTCTTAGTAACACTAGAACATTTGATATTTCCCTGTTAAGTTTGTACCTTTGGGAAAAAGATGTTTCTGACCATCTGCCTGCAAGTGATTTTGTCTTCTATTCTTCTCCCATTTCCCTAAATCAAAGACTGTTCTGATATGCAAAGTCTCTCTGTGTTCTTTGAGTATCACGGCACATGTTCCATGACTCAAGCTTTGTCTTCTGTATGAAATTTCTGCCTCTATGTACAAATATTCTATTGGTCAATTGGACCAAGGTAGAAGGTTTGTTCCTCTGGGATACTTCCATGGAAATTCTTGCCTACAGACAGTGTCTCTCTCCTCCCAACTTCTGCAATATTTGTAGCACTTGTCTTAGTGAAATTATAACTCTTAGTGAATTCCATTTGTGATGATTATTTTCCCACACTGCAGAAAAGCTCACACACACCACATTATTCATCTCTGAGCCCTACAAACAGCATAAAGTATCTAACTAGGTGACAAAAGGGGAAAAATATTGCAATAGGTACAACTTGCTATTTGTAGCATTCAAGCTGCGATACGCTTCTGGAATCCTCCCTTTTGTATTCTCTACTGTCCTTTTAAACCTCAGACCGTGGACAGATTCATTCTTCTTATCTATAATAAAAGCAATATTCTATAATGTTTCAAACTAAGCATTTTAAAAACCTGACTCCTTATGTTCTATTCTCCTCAGTAGGCTTAATCTCATCGAATGACACATTTTATCTCCTAACATCTCAAGCTAAAGTCCTAGATTCATCCTTACCTTCTTTCTACTTTTCAAACCTTCATGGTATTCACTAACTATTCTCTTTAGATGTTTTTTGAATGATGCCTAAATTCTAACAGTCTCTCACCACTTTCATTGTCATCATTGACCTAGTTAGGATTTCTATTGCTGCAAGGAAACACCATGACCAAAAGGAAGCTAGGGAGGAAAGGGTTTACTTGGCTCGCATTTCCACATTGTAGTCTTTCACTGAAGGAAATCAGAAGAGGAACTCAAACAGGGCAAGAACCTGGAGGCAGAAACTGATGCAGAGGCCATGGAGGAGTGTGTTTCCCCAGTGAAACTCCTATTATCATAGCTATTATCCTCATCAAATATCCTACATGTATTAGTAAACTTCCTTTTGATTTTTCTGTCTAAATTAGAACTCAGACAAATAATGACATGTTTGTTTTCAAATTGTGCTTTTAGTTTCTAAAATAGTATATTACAAAGCCAGCAGGAAGTGAGTATTAGTTGATTAAGAGAATAAAGTGTACACTGTAACATGTTTTCTTGGACCACTAGCCCCCAAACCATGACAAAGAGATTTATTATTAATTATGAACACTTAGCCTTAGCTTAAACTTGCTTCTACCTAGCCTTTTTTTATAACTTAAGTTAACCTGTTTCTACTAATCTATGTGCTGCCCTGGTGCTCGCTTCCCTCATTTATTATTACTGTCCATCCTGCTTTCCACCTTCCTCTGTGTGTGACTGTCTAGTCCCTGGCTGCCTGCCCCCCCCCATTTTTTCTCTGCCACGAGCCTGCCCTCTCCCTTCTCTGCCTAGCTATTGGCCATTCAACGTTTTATTAGACCAATTAGGTGCCTTAGGCAGGCAAGGAGAAACAGCAATACATCTTTACATAGTTAAACAAATGCAGCAAAAAAGCAACATATCTATAGATAGTCAAACAAATATTCTATTGTGGAATATTATTTTAAGGTGTGTTACATTTCTTCTTACTGCTCTTGTTTACATTGCAAAAACATGCTCCATTTGCTTGATTAAATAAAATTTACCTGTGGTCAGGAGACTGAGTCAGCAACTACTTGACAGGAAGTGGTGGGGAGGAACCAGATATAGTGAGCATTCTTGAGGGGGAGTGGAGCAAATTGTATCCTGGGTTTGTTTTTGTTGACCCCCCCTTTGGAAGATTTGAGCATGAAAGACAGTTAGCTACTTGTAATTCAGGCTCTCTGAGCTGCTTTAATTTCACCTCAATCTTTGAATCCTGAGTTCTATAGAAGAGTAGAGATCTAGATAAAGTTTCCCTTAGTGGCTCTAAGAGAGCCAGTGCCTAAAGGAAGAGAATTCCTGCCAGCTCAGGCCCTTGTGGGCAAACCACTGCTGGTAACAATGGTGTTGCAGTTGCTGATTAGGACAGCAGTTGCTTAAGGGTCAGCCACTAAATTGGGTGAAAAACATTTTGGCATTCCAACATTAGGCTAGAGTAAAACAAAATCCAACAGCTTTCTATTGCGTAACAGTACAGTGTGGAAGGAAGATTACATTCCCTTCACTTCAAGGGACAAAGAATTGCGTGGAACACATGAGTTTGATAGTTAAGATACAGCAGTCTCACTGGCCTCAGAAATAGATGCCAGTTTAGTATTAATAGTCTGATAGTATAGTAAAGGGAAATACCCCCGAGAAGCCCGTGTTTTTAAAAAAACATCCAAATAAAAATGTAAAATAATTTTAACCAAGGCAATTAGCAATGAGGATCCAACTAAGCATTAATATATTGCTGGAATCCAGGTTACTGGAAGAGAGATGCATGGTGTTGGAGAACTTTCTAAGAACCTATGGAAGTGTCATGTGTGTTAGCATCAGTTTCAAATACTTTAAATGTTCAGAGTATGACAATCACTCATCACAATACAAACCAAGCCAGAACTTTGCCATCATTTTAAATTCTCATGTCTTCTTACTTAATGACCATCCCCACCAAGGTTATAAATATTACAGAAAAAAATCAAAACTTAATGAAAGAACTAGTTCATAAGAAGCAGGAAAAAATCTACTACCTATGCTGCATTCTCAATAGTAGTAAAAGCATAAAATTTAGTGATACATCATTTCAACATCATGTCCATTTGGCAGAAGAATAGTATTGGGTTCCCCCCTAGGACCTATGACTCAAGATTACAAATTTTGACCCCTTTAACTGTGACAGGTTGGAATTATATTTAAATCCAATCAGAAAGTGCTTGAATACTGTTGGTGATATTATCTCAACATTGATCATATACTATTCATAATATGCTATTCATTGTGGTAGCTTGTAGAGCTCATACCTGTGTGAGACTGAAGATTATTTATTTCTTGATGCATAATACATCCCAGTACCATGAAAGCTAGTTAGCTGAGTTGAAGTTTCCAGTTAAGTAGCAGCTTGATTTCTCCAGGTTTTGTGACTCAAGAATGTGGTGTGTTTAACTATAGGTTCTTAAGAAGGAGCAGAAAGTTCATAAGATCCAGAAGTGGGGGATAGCATCAAGAAAATTGTTTTCCAGACATAAAGGGGCAGTTTCACGTATGAAATCACAGTGATTATGAAAACGTACATAAGATTTGCACAGGCTCCAGACAGTCAATGTCTCACCACCAGCTGAGGAGTTATTGGCACGTGATAGCTTATATGAGAGGGAGAGTTAATTTTCCTTAATGATGTAACCACTGATATATGGGCCATATGCCAGAATAGGCTGCATATCCAAGGCTTGCTGTGGAATATTAGCTTACCTATGTAAGGATGTGTTACATTTGTTTAATTATGTAAAGACGTGTTGCTGTTTTATTTCACCATTCTAAGGCACCTGATTGGTCTAATAAAAGCTGCACAGCCAATAATTAGGTGGAGGAGGGATTGTGTTATACCCAAGTTACTGATCCCCAAAAAGAAACTCCACAGAACTGGATTACGATGTAAAGCACAAGAGAATACAAACTCAAGTTTGGACCACATCTCCAGCACACCAACACAGTTGTTGAGGGAAATGAAGTGCTGAGTCCAGAGAAAGGTAGAACTTTTAAAGGTGAAAAGCCATAATCAGGGGAGTTCATGTCCTGTGGTCTTGGGATTGAGTAAGGAGGGTTTAGGGTAATGTAGTTTCTAAATCATTGGTCAGTTTTTGGGATGAGAACCCTAACAAAGAACCATTAATATCTGACAAAGTATCTTCAAGGACAGGATGCCTCGTAGATCTTGACCTCATTAAATTTTCTGGCCCTGTTCCCTTGCTCCTTCATTGGCTAATTTCAGGGTATCTGTTCAAATTCCACTATCACAGCACATTCCTGAAGTTGAGATCCGCTCCTGCTCATTATATGGCTTAAGATGAAGCCCCTTCTTTAAAATGGAGTTTGCAAAGTCAGGTCCTCACAATAGGTGGGGTTAGTGGGCAAAGTAGGAGGAATCTAGGAGAGAGAGAGAGAGAGAGAGAGAGAGAGAGAGAGAGAGAGAGAGAGAGAGAGAGAGAACAAGGGAGAAAAAGAGGGATATGCCTGGGGCCTGCCAACCAGCCATGGAGGAAGCAGTAAAGTAGGGCATACAGAATAAAAGAAGGTAAAAAGCTCTGAGAAAAAATGTAGAAGAGAAATGGGGTAAATTAAGTTATAGGAGCTAGTAGGACATGCATAAAATGTGGCTGAGCACTCATAGCTAAAAATAAGTCTCCATATCATGATTTGGGGGCTGACGGTCTGAGGAAGCCTGGTATGAAGACTAGTTGGGCAACACAAACTTGACTCAGGAAAAACTAAAAAATACACATAGAAGAATTTTCAGAGTTTATTAGGAAAGGATAGGAGGATTGGAAGGTTGGTTATGGAAAGAGATTGGCAAAGGGACATAAGCATGCATAAAAGATATTTTTGAAATTCTCAAACAATTAATAAAATACTGTTTAAGAGAAAAGATTAAAGCTTCATTACTGTATTAATTGACATATTAATTCCATAAATTATTGTTAATTTTAGAACATAACACAAAATATTGAATTCTAGGGAGTTACTGAATTGTCTTGGTTTAGGATGAGGCAGAAATTAATCCTATAGAATAAATTTAAATGAAAATGAGAACTGAAAACTAAGTTGCCTGCAATTACGTTGATGAAGCATGCTTGTTTAATATTATTAATTCATATTCATAGAGAATAAATATGATGTTCTTTTCATTATGATTCTTTCTATATAAAACTTAGCTTTTAACATATGAGGCATCATCTTATGAAACACTCCATACTGGGACTTAATTATCTTCCTGTAAAATATCAAATTTCACATTCCAGGAAACATTTACTCCTATTTCTTCCTCTACTTGACAAGGAGGACAAGGTGCCCACACATTAAATATACCTTCCCAATAAAAGAAAAGAACACTTTTAGGAAATGTGTATTTATGTTAACAGCTATTAATTGATCGCATTGAGT
This sequence comes from Ondatra zibethicus, assembly GCA_004026605.1. Classification (NCBI taxonomy): domain Eukaryota; kingdom Metazoa; phylum Chordata; class Mammalia; order Rodentia; family Cricetidae; genus Ondatra; species Ondatra zibethicus. The sequence goes on from PVIU01014323.1 coordinate 9,406, forward strand.
TGAACAAATGAACTCACCTGTTCAAAGCACTTTGTATGAATGTCACTGAACTCAATTGTAGAGTGGTTTGGAGTTCTGTGGGATATATTAAAACACTCTAACAAAACAGTTAAAATGCTCATGTCAATCCAAACTTTATAAGAGAAGAGGCTCCTTGAGACTAAGGTAACCAGAGCTATGATTTGCTCTACTGTTCAAATCACACAAAGGCTGCTAAGTTTCATTCCCGTTGCCATATTATACTAACAAAGGTGCTAATTATGTCATATGTATAGAATATGTGACCTAAAAAAACACTATAACTTAACAAACATTAGAGAATTCACTGTGAAGAAAAAGGAAAGTTATTTTTTTTAAAAAAAATAAAGAACCTTGGGATATATTACAAAACACAAGATAAAACAGCCCAAACCATGTAAAATAGGATAGCATCAAGATTGCCTAGGGACAATAAAATAAAATTCATGATTCAGATTAAAAAAGTTAAATTTTTAATATAAAGTTGGAAACAATAAGAAGTAAAGAAACTTATATAAACTGCTGTAGGTATCATAGTTAAGAACAACTACTCTGTTATATTTTGATATCTGGTAAAATTTAAAGTGCATGGTCATATGATGTACAAGATGTACTCTTGTGTTTCTTTCCATTCACATGACTTGATTAATATGATTATAAACATACATGTCCAGTATATTTATACAATGATGTAACTGGATTTTATTAGAAACCAAATAACTTGTAGTATATTCTCTTACAATATGTACTAAAGTCATGCAAAGCAAATGCACTGATATATCTATCATGGTCAAAGTGGTCAGCTCTTTGAATTATAAAAGGAATTAAAAATAGCAAGACACACAATAATACAAGTAGAACTACCTCACATCAATAAAGCTTAAAAAATAAGAACCAGTACATGTTATTTAAGGAAGCATGTGTAATTGGTAAAATTACAAATAACAGCACAAAAATCTTATATATCTAGTCAGGATGCAAAAGAATATAACATCTTTGGGGGGCTATGAGCATTTCATTTCTTGATCTGTGTGGAGACATTAGAATTGTTCAATGCACTCTCCGTGTGACAGTACAATCATATTGTAGACTTACTGGTATCATAGAGGCAAATATTTGATCATGTTTTGAAAACATGGGAGACATTTGTTGATATCTCTCATTGTGAAGACTTCAGGTACTACATATATGAAAGCTGACAGAGATAACAAAGCCCTGCTAGTGAATGGATGCATTGCCTACAACTATCCATTGTGAAATGAGCAACGCCTGCTCTTTGGACTTCCTTGTATCCTCTTAGTTTATAATGGCACCAAGAATATTATCATTCACCACAACTATAGAAACAATATATAATTTAGGTGAAAGGTGATTTTTATAGATTATGAATTTGACATCCTGCAATCATGTAACTCAAAATTTCTTATCTACTATGCTTTGCTTACTTATATGTTATAAGATTTTATACAATTAATACATTTGAAAAATTCAGTTCCAATGAGTTTTAGCTTTTCATAGGCTATGCATCCAGAGATCATAACACAGCATTTTAGTCTAGTGAAATAAAATAAATTGCAAAGTATTGGAAGAAAAGGTCACTGCACACTTCTCCCTCTAAGAAATTAAATATTTACAACAGAAAACATGTTTTAAGACACACAGGATTTTCTTATTTGGCTAAACGACCTTTCAATGGAAAGCTGATGTGACTTTTCCTACCATTTGTAGTGTCTGCAAAGTTCATGAGAATAACCTGAAATGTGAAACACTAGAAATTGGTCCCTGAGCTAAGCAAACCTTGGTCGATAAAGTAACTGGAAAGTATGAAGTAGATAACAAACTATCAGCATTGACAGGAGCATAATCGACAGGAATATGGTAATCCAAGAGAACAGGGACAGTTTAATCAAGGTAAATTCTTCATGAGATGCTTTGTCTTTGCAGGAGCAGTGAATACTATTTAAATTACTTTCATTTCTAGTTTCAAGATAGTATAAGAGGAAATAATAAGTGTTTTAATTATTCTATGGTTGTTTTTCCATATATGTTGTCATGAGTTTCTTTGAGTAAATCTGTTTCCAGATGTAGTAACAATGATGAGAAATCCTTATCTGGAAATCAATTCAGCATATCCTATAGTTGGAGACATATTCAAGTAAGCAGATTCATAGACTAAAAATCAATTAGGATGGAGTGGGTTATTAGAAACTTCCACACAATTTGTAAATATTAGTATCAAATATATCACATATCATAAATATTGTCTTATCGTATACCTAGGATGGGGTCTCTGTAATGGGTTTTCCAGCTTAAGACTCAGTTTAGTTTGTCCTAATATTAGATTCTGTGACTGAAGGACAGAGCTTTCAAAGAATCTTGAGCTGAGTACAAATACTCTCTTTGGGGAGGCCTGTGGGCCCTGTTTGGTACAATTCTCTAAACTGCAGCAACATTTGTATAAGTCCTTACTGTTGATAGCTCTTTGAATGGTTTCTCCAAATTCTTTTTTCTCGTTATACTGCACCTTCTCCCCTAGTGGCAAGAATGAATTTATTCCATAGAGGTTTTAATGCAGTTACTTTCTTTGCATTAAGTAGTTCACCTAAACAGTCAAAGGCTCCTGAATGCCTAAATTCTGTCTTTGTGTCAGAATTCAAGGTAGCTACCAATTTATATGCAAATCAAGTAACAAACATTCCATGCAAAAGAGGTGAAAATCCTTTGAATTTACAAAGGCGATAAAAACACAGCCTTCTGAGTAACTGCCCATTAAGAAGTATGTATGCCCATGCACAGAAGAATGAAGATCAATTTGTTATTCCACTTACAAAATCTAGCAAAATGTACATTAAAAATGTAAACTTGACACTTGATTTTGAATATAGAAAAAGAAAATGTGAGAGAAATACACGGAAATGGCGAAAAGTTTCAGGGCTAAGACCCTCAGAAACACAAAACTCAAAATCCAGAGTGGACAAAGAGGACAAACAGCAAAGATCCTGCCAAGCAAAGGAAACAATCAACAGAGCAAAGAGATGAATTAGAGACTGGGAAGGCAATATTTTCCAGCTAATCATTTGATAAGAGATTGGCATGCATAGCATATAAGGGAACTCCACATCTGCGTAAACAAACAGGACACTTTGGAGTATTGTCAACTCCCCTACTTAGACAAGTTTTTCTTTAAAGAATACACACAATTGTGCAAATGTTATATGAGAAGATACCCAAATGCACTGTTCATTAAGGAAATAGACTTAAAACCCCAACAGGACATTGATTGACTACAGGAAAAAGGACAACTATAGAAAAGATTAAAAAAAAATAGCAAGTTGTGGCAAGAAGGCAAAGCAAAAGGAAACCTTTGCACATTTTCCATGGGAACGTAAAGTAATGAGCCATTATGGAAACAATCTGGAGGTTCCTCGAATGTTTGAAAAATCTAATTACCACAGAACTCACCACTCTCCTTGAGTATACATTGGAAGGAAATACAAACAGCATACTGAAGAGACAGCTACACCTCATGTTACTGCAGCACTCTGAACAATAGCCAAAAAAGAAATTGCTTATGTCCTTCAGTAGTCAATAAGGAGAGATTGTGTGTGTGCACAGCAGAACCCTGGTCATGGAAAGGACCGCACACTCTTATTTTCACTAGTACAAATAGAGCTGGATTATGCTGTGTTATGCAGTACAGCTCAGGTTGAAGGAAAGCTCCACATGTGTCATTCAAATGTGATTAAAAGAGTTGACTCCATAGAATAGTGGTTACCCAGGCTGAGTGGAAACAAATGAGGGTGAGGAAAGTGTGATTTATGGGTGTTGACTGCAGCCTGCTGAGAGGCATACGCTCCTGTGCTCTCTTGTATGATGGGTGATGACAGATAAAAAGAAGCATTATGTATTACAGAAAGACTAGAAGGAATTTGAAGGTGCTTACTAAAGAGAAATGATTGATGTTTGAGAAAATAGTCAATCTAGGTCTGAATATTATGAAATGAATACTTCTATCAAACATCATATGGTACTCCATTTTGTACTACTTTTATGTTTCTGATCAAAAAAGTAGTTTAAAAAGTGGTGACCATATAAAATGCTAAAAGTAATACAGAATAGAGAGGCTTACTTTTTTCAGGGGCAACTATGCCTGTGGCTGGAGAAAATCAAATCACTTTAGAGTTACTGACTTTTGTAGCTGTTCCTGTTTACTCTTCTCTGGTTTGGTGGTCTACTGCAGAATTAATGACTCTTCACATTAACAGTGGGTATCACACAGGAGATGAATAACAACACTTCTGCCAAGATGTTTTAAAATTTCAGAGTTATGTCTATGTTTCAATGGACAAATAAATATTTACTTTATATAAAATATTTGATTCAGATATTAAAGCAAGCAAAAAGGCCAAAGAAAACTAATGACTCTAGAAAAATCTCTTATGACCTAACATGCATACCATGTCCAGCTCACACATGCACACACACATACATGTTAATATTCACACATGTTCTTTCAAGAACTCTCAGTTTAGTTCTATACCACATTTTTAAATTAGGTTATTTCCTTTCTTATATTTTTGGTTGTGAGCCTAGACTTTAATGGCTAAACCATCTCTCCAGCCAGGGTTATTTATTTTTTTTTGTTCAGGTTTTTTTCTTGATTTTATTTTGTTTATAGTTCTTTCTATTTTCTAGATATTAAACTCCATCACATAAATAACTGGTAAAGAATTTGCTGGAGTGACGATGACCTTTGCTGCACAAAAGCATTTTAGTTTCCTGAAAACCCATTTATTGGTTGTTCTTGATGCTCATGCTTTCTGTGTCTTCTTGAGAAATACTGTTCCTGTGCCAATAAATTCAAATATTACCTACTTTCTCCTCTATCAACCTTAGGTTGTCAGGTCTTATGTCAAGCTCCTTGATCCATTTTGAAGTCAAGTTTTGTGCAGGGTAATAGATATTGATCTATATTTATTGCTCCACATGCAACTATCCAGTTTGTCCGGCACCATTTACTGAATATTCTTTTATCCAATTTATATCTATTACACATAGAGCAGAAATAAACATAGATGAATAACAATCTCAGGAGTAATATGGAGTGTGGAATTTTCTCCAGTGTGTAATTTTTGCTCCTTTGACAAAAATTGAATGTTTATAAGAGTGTGTAGTTATGTCTGAGTCTTTAGTTCTGTTCCATTGTTCAACATATCTGTTTTCATGCCAATACCAAGATCTTTTTTATTACTATAGCTCTGTAGTACAACTTGAAATTTGGGGTAGTGATACCTCTAGAAGCTATTTTTCTCTTTAGTGTTGTCTTAAGTTTACAGAGCAGGAGGTTTTTTGTCTCTGTATGATGCTTAAGATTATTTTTTTAAATTTCTGCAAATAATTGTGTTTGAATTTTGATAGACACTGCATTGCATCCATAGATTATTTTTGATTGGATGGCCATTTTGACAAAGTTAATCCTAATGATCCATGTGCATAAGAATCCTTTCTGTCTTCTGATGTATGTTTTAATTTCCTACCTCAATACCTTAAAAAAAAAATAAAAGAGTTTTCACTATGGAGGTTCCTCACTAAAGGAAATATTGATTTATCAGGAGACCCAGCTGTGTCACTCCTGGGCATATACCTAAAGGACAAACATCTTACTCTGGAGATAGTTGTTCATCTATATTCATTTCTGTTCTATCTGCTCTACACATATATTGGATAAGCTAAATGACTATTAACTGAGGAATAGATAATGAAACAAAACATGGTACATTTAAACAATGTAATTGATACCTGCTAGGAAAGAGAAAATCAGCTTTCTCCAGTAGATTGTCACATTGTCCATCAACCACACTCCAGGGCAGACCCTGTGTACAAGGGTTAGTTGGCCAATACAAAATGTGCACCATGCTGATTAGGTTTTTGTTGTTGTTCTTGTTGTTGATGGTGGCAGTAGTGGTGGTGGAGGTGTGTGTGTGTGTGTGTGCATGCAATTTTTGTTAGATTTGGCTATTTTTGTTGTTTTTCTGTTTTGTTTTATTTCTTAGTTTACTAATTTTTGAGAGAGAGAGAGAGAGAACCTGAAGGTGGGTGCATAGGGAGACAGGAAAGATTAGTGAGGAGTTAGAGAGGGAAAAATATAATCCCCTACAAATATATTGTATGAAAAAAATTAGATAAAAAATTCAAAAGGAATTTTAAGATGTTTAAGATGTTTTCATGTCTTGGGAAACAGTAACAAATTGTTCTCTAGAAAGTTGATGCTATGGGAGATTGCTCTAGTGTCCCCATATTATATTTGTACAATGATGCAAAACCAAAGGAAAAGGGACAAACATGGAGTATCCTCCTGATCTTTTCCAGAAGTCTTGGGCAGTGTTTATTCCTATCAAAGAATATTGCCTTTGGCATGAGATTTTTCCAGCATGAGTTTATTCAAGGTAACAGTGTATGAAAATTTCCACATTATAATTTTCTAAGCAGACTTTCTTGGGCAGGAGTATGTTCGCAACCAAAGCAAAGGAAAATTCCATTTGAGCTTAAGTCTCTACTATTTTCTACCTGAGACTTTGCTCCATTACTTCTCCATCTGAACACCTTCTGCTTTGTCCTCACATGCCATACCTATCCTCGCTGTCATGATTTAATTAGTTTTGTTTCATATGTATAACTTTTTCTTCTTTCTGTCAAATTATATTTCATCTATGCTTTGGAATCTAGTCCAAGTTCTCCGATAATCACAATCATTATTCTACCTCTTTCAGATCTGAAATTTTTATCTGCTACATAGTCGGAACTCAGAACATAGGATGTAAATATTCTTTTTTGTTTTGAAAGTTATGGCTGACAAGTGCCATAGTAAACTCCTTATTTGAAACTCAAGTATTATGCATGGGTTTTGTTTCCATTTCTAGAAAGGATGGTGTTCTTTTGTAGGCATAGTGAGTTATTTACTTCTGTATCCAAATACTTGACAATATGTGATTCCTTAGGTTCTAAATAATGAAGATTTAATTATTAATATTTGGTTTGGACTTACTCAGACTGGAATGTTTCAAAGCAAAATAAACAGAAGAAATTATTTTAATTTAGGGGAAAGCTGTGTAGTTTATGACCCAAGACTTTGTTTTGGTCATAAAGTCACATAGTATAATAAGTAAACAGATTTATTCTTTCTTTTAAACTATGTCAAACTAATTTTTGGTGTATTAATGTATGATATAATTGTAATTGTTTTATTAATCATGACTTCCATCTTTCCGGTTTTATTTCTTCATGGTGCTAACATTTGTCATTTTAGTTGAATGTTTCAGTTTAAGTATATACAATATAAGAACAAATTTCCAACTTTTACTGAATTTGTTCTTTGACAATTTTATACAGTATTATTCTCTCTCCCCTATCATTTCCTAGAACCACTGCTTAAAATTATGGGCATTTGATGCCATGTTAGTTTGCCAAATTACCTACCTCCAGCCACTGGTTTATGAGTGGGGCTCTGATCCAATCAGAAATGCAAAAAGAGGACGTGTGTGAAGAGCACTCATTCATAACCACAGACATTTTCTATTATTACTATTCGTCATCTTGCCCTTCCTTGTAAACTCTTCAAGTGTAGGTCACTATCCTTCCTTACTAGGCTCACCATGACTTTGAAAATTCTGATTTCACACTATACATTTATATCGCTTTGACTGCTTATCACAATTTTGCACCTCTCTCTATTCTCCACTCTTCTCCCCACTTCTTCTTGACCTTTATAAAGAACATATGCAATGAGAATTTAAAAAATGATTCATTTTGGCATTCCTCAATGCTAAGGAGAAGAAAAACTTCACCTATATATAAGCTGAGGATGTTCCTCGGCTGATAGAGTGCTTGCTTAGCACACACAAAGATGTGAGCTAAATCTCCATCATCACACAAAATAGGGCATGGTGGCACCTCATCATCATTGAAGTGATACAGACAAAGGCAAGAGGATCAGAAGTTCAAGGTTACCCTTGGCACATAGAAAGTTCAAGGCCAGCATAAGTCACATAAGACCTGGTTTAGAAAAGTAATGAGTAAATAAATCTTAACTCATCTTGCTGATAATATCTTTTACCCAGTTTTCTAAATAAGATCTCAGCAAACAAATGTACACCACCAGCTTTCTTGCATATTAATATAAATTATGATCCTAAGCCCTGCCATCTGAATCTGACACCTCCAGCTCTTAAATCTTTTAAAATTCATTTCCTATTTTCTATTCACTTCCACTGCTATTCTAGAAAGCCCTCATTATCTCCCTCTTACAACAGATCCACAATTCTCTTACTAAATTAATCATTGTGCCCCAATACATCATTTATATATCTTCCGGGGTTCTTCTTCAGAACACAAAAGCCCAATCATGATTTTCTCACACCAGCTTTAATAATTCTCCATCCTTCAACTCCGAATTTCTCAAAGTGATGGAGACAAAGCAGGGAAGGCTATTATCCTTGTAACACTCGATGTGAGACACTGCACATGGTGAGGGAGCTTCATGTTTATGTGTTTTCTAATTCAATATATTACCCATAATATCACTTGAGAGGAACTCTTATGTAGGCAAGAAATGAATCCACCCGTGAGATGTACAGACCCATTCATTATCTGAGATATTACTTCGGCTTCTTTCCTGATTTATCCTAGTACCAGTGAACAAATCTGCAATCCTCTGAGGGTCCCAGTGGCTCTCACAAATTCATTGCTCACACAAACTGGTATTTTAAGCAAGGAATTCCAGGACAGTTATGTTCTGGCAAATTTTATTCATTTTAAATATCTAAATATCTTACATTAGAAAATTACTTTTTACATGACACATGTATGCATTTGTAAGTGTGCTTATGCATGTTCATTTTTTACACGACACGTTCGTGAGTGTGCTCATGCATGTTCATGTGGGTTCACATATGTGCAGGTGCCTATGCATGTGTATCCCTGTGCAATAGGGAGGATAGAGACCAACTTTGGATGTCTTTCTTTCAGGTGCCAAGCATTTTGCCTATTGAGAAAGGGAATCCTACTGGCGTCGCACTCTTCCCAAGGGTAGGTTAGGTTGGCTGGCCAATGAGCTCCTGCATCCCGCATATCTCTCTGCATCCCTATCACTGGGATTTAGAAGAGTGTGAAACCACACGTAGCTTTTTAACACAGATTTTGGGGGGTAAACCTCAGCTACTCCCTTTCTCACAGGCGTGCTATAGACAGAGCTGTTTCTCATCCATGAGATATTGTTAGCAATCTCTATGTCCTTCCTGTCTAGCCTGCATTAGGAAGCCATCACAATGCCCTCGCAAAAGTGTCCAACATCACCCAACCCCTACACACACTGTGGGACTCTCGATTATTTCCTGCTTTCTTGTTCACATATATTGCACATGTATACGCTCCTTATGTCATCGGTGTTAGCACACTGAATGCACTAATTTCCTTTCTTGTTATATTCTCTTTACTTAGTAGAATAGGACATGATGCACAAGAAATTTTTGTCTTACTGCTTCAATTAAGAATTTAATGTGTGGAGCAGGAGACATGGTTCACCAATTAAGAATATCAGCTGCTCTTCCAGAGGACAAATATTTGATTCCATTCACCCACATGGTAACTCACAACTGTTTGAACTCAAGTTCCAGGGGATCAGACACCCTCTTCTGGCCTCTGTGGTTACTGGATGGATGTGGCATACAGACATACATGCAGACAAAACACCCATTAGTATAATTTTTAAAAAACATAGTAGAAATACATTAATAATAAATATTTGCATTCTGTGATGTTCAAAACATAAACTCCGGGGAAAGAACACATATTTGACTGGATTTTGCAGTTACATAAAGACTTGAAGCTCACCAACACTGTCAGGCTGTGGGGGCCCAGTTCCTCGAGCCAAAGGCCCCAGATGTTTTCTCTAACAATCAGGCTGAGATCCTCTACACTATTGAGTGTGCATTAACAGGTGACTGGTGTGTGCCCTTAGTGTTCTCTATCTACCCTCAGTAACCTGACTTCTCATGGGCAAAGAATGACACATTAGGCTTTTATGCACAAATGAAATACCTAGTGTTCTGTGTTTTTGTTGTTAGTTTTTTGCATAATAATATTGTTGCACACACATTGCTTTAAGCAGAAAACTGACTGGAGGAATTTGAATTTGATAAAATATCATGTAATTCACTTACGGGGACCAAAACATAGCCAGAACTACATCAAAACACTCTGCTTTGATTTCTTCAAACACACCCTTCCAGATGGAACCCTCCCTTCATCTTTTGTGGGAACAATACGCTCCTGGACTCCTTTCACAATCTCTATCCTACCATCCACTGAGTCAATGAGTTTCACTGATATTATATTTAAGTAATGTCCCGAAAGAAGATGACAAGCTGGGATTGATTCATTCAGAAACCAAGGGAGCTATTTGATCTTTCCCTCTAATGCTAGTTCTGAACATTTAGAATAAGCTTGTAAACTGAAACAGGAGGATACATAGAGACAGGCAGAGGTCACTCAAAGGGAAGCCTGAGCTTCAGTCAGCATGGGCTATGTTACAGGGAAGGACCAGAGAAGGATCTAAGCTAGTTTGAGTTATTGTGAACATATAGAAAGAAGTCAATGCCAGCAAAAAAGGCACTATATTTAGTCCCCCGAGGAAACCGTCAACAACCTTTACCGATGTATTTCAAGATTACCTTTAGAAATAAACTACTTGACCTCAACATCTTTTGCCAACATTATAACCTTTTCCTTGTCTTCTCATGGCTGTTAAATTAATCCCACCGTATATCCCTGCACCATGAACATCATTTTGTTTTTATTTATACTGTGCTTGCTGGCTAGAGCTCCTTGACTAGAGCTCTTCTATCAGTGATTCAAGCTCAGACTTGAGCATCTGCAAAGTAGTCTCAGATGCCTTTATTTATGCACTCAAAAAACCCTACGCCTCACCCTTAACAATATGTGATATGTATGCACTAACTGTTCCAAATACCCTCGGCATGCTTTTTCTTGCTTTATACTTTATCCCACGCTTGATATTACAGTCACATTTGTTCATGTATTTTGCCTCAACATGTACTTTTAGCCCAAGAATGGCATTCAGAGTCTATTTTACATCCTGTATCCCCTGAATCTTAGCACACTATCATAAATCTAGCTGGACACTCACTATAATTTTATACTGAAAAATAAAGAAAATATTGTCAAATTGTTGAGTTCAGATTGGAAAGGTGGCTCGGTTAGTAAAGTGTCTGCCATATAAAAATCAAGACCTAAGTTCAGATTTTTAACATAGGGTGTTGCTTCCTGGGTCAAGCCTGTAACCCTACTGTTGGGAAATTGGAGAGAATATATAACTAGAGCTCAAAGGAGAGTGACGCCACCATCAATGAGCTCCAGGACAAGTGAGAAACTGTCTCAAAAAGTAAGGTGGCTGGAGAGATAGTTCAGCAGCTAAGTAAGGTGGCTAGGCTGGAGAGGTAGTTCAGCAGTTAAGAACACTTGCTGCTCTTAGAGAGGACCTAGGTTCACTCTCTAGCAACCTACAGTGGCTCACAACCATCTGTAAAAACAGTTCCATCGTATCTAAACTCTTGTCTGACTTCTGTGGGCAACAGATATGCATACAGTGTACAAACATAGATGCAAGCAAAACAAGCATGCACATAAAACAAAACTAAGCAAATATAATTAATTGAAAACATGGAGAATAATGAGTAAAAATACCAGTGTTGACTGATGGCTGCCGTATGTGAACACGTGCATACACACACACACACACACACACACCACATCAAAATTAAAATGAAGAACAATATTGACTTACTCCTAGGAACTCACACATTCTCTGTAAAATAAGGTACTGCTGCATGACATACATGCACATGATACATACAAACATAAATAAAAGAGTAAAATCTAGACCATACAGGTTGTATTAGTTAGCTTCCCAAGGCTATAACAAATGTCTCAAAGTCTAAAAGATATAAAAGTTTCTTGGGCTCACAATGTCAGGGGTTTCAACTATAACCAGATGGTCCTGATAGCTTGGGCATGTTGTAAGGCAGCATATATCTGTAGAAAGAGGTTGTTGAGCAGCTTGCTACCTCATGATGGCTGGGAAAAGAAAATTAAGAAAGCAGATAACAACATCCCCTTTAGGAACATATCCCTAATGCCATAACAACTTCCCACTAGGCTGACCTTGCAGTTCTACCGTTATTTAGGAGTACCACAAGCCTTCAACAAATAGGCTGTAGAGTTCCTACCTCAGAACATACTGTGGATTATGCCCCAACTTCTCTTCGGGGAACACAAAACATCATCTTCTTTCATTTCTCGCAGTAATCCCATGAAGTAAATACTGTCATTTTTATTTTCAACAGGGACACTGAGACTTGAAGTTAGCTGTCAAGTATCATTTCTCTTGATAATTTCTAAATACTTGCTATTTATGTTTTATTCTCTTAAGAGTTATTACAGATAAAGCTGTTATGAACATAGGTGAGTCTATGTGGCATAGCTGGGTCTTATGATAGATTCATTCCCAGTTTTCTGAGAAACTTTCATACAAACTTCCAAAGTGGCTATACAGGTTCACACTTCCACAACAGTAGAGTGTTCCCCTTATTCTACGTCCTTTCCACATGAGCTGTATTTTTATTTATATTTTAAAACAGTCTTTTCTCATTTTACATTCCAATCCAAGTTCCCTCTCTTGCCCCTCCTTCTTCTCTCCCCACCTTCCACTCACCCCACCACCATCCAATCCTCAGAAAGGGTAAGACTTCCCATGGGGAGTCAACAAAGCGTGGTACATCACTTTGAAGTAGGACCAAAGCCCCCTCCTCCTATATCTTGACTGAGCATTGTATTCCTCCAAGAATGGGCTCCATAAAGCCAGTTCAAACACTAGGGATAAATCCTGATCTAACTGCCAGTGGCCCCATAGTCTGCCCCAGTCACACAACTGTCACCCATATTCAGAGGGCCTAGTTTGGGCCTATAAATGTTCCCCTGATGTCAGTTGGAGTCAGTGAGCTCTTATTAGCTCAGGTGAGTTTTTTATGTGTGTATCCCCATCATGGTCTTGACTCTTTTGCTCATATTATCATTCCTCCAACTTTTTGACTGGATTCTAGGAGCTTGGCCCAGTGGTTCACTGTGGATCTTTGCATCTGTTTCCATCACTTGCTGGATGAAGTTTCTATGATGACAAATAAAGTAGCCATCAATATGAATCAAAATATCAAATAATCACATTTAAAAGGTGGTTACACATCTAAGCAGAGAATTCTTAGCCATCAGAGAATTACAAATCAAAATGACTCTGAGACACCATCTTACACCACTCAGAATGGCTAAGATCAAAAACATTGATGATAGCTTATGCTGGAGAGGATGCAGAGTATGGGGAACACTCTTCCATTACTGGTGGGAGTACAAACTTGTGCAGACACTTTGGAAATCAGTATGGCAGTTTCTCAGAAAATTAGGAATCTATCTACCTCAAGACCAGCATTACCACTTTTGGGCATATACTCAAGTATGTGCACTTATACCCTAAGGACATTTGCTCAGCTATGTTCATAGTAGCATTATTTGTAATATCCAGAACATGGAAAAAACCTAGATGCCTTTCAACCAAAGAATGCAAAAAGAAAATATGGTACATTTACACAATGGAGTACTACTCAGTGGAAAGACAACAACAACAAAAAAAAAATCAAAAAAACAGTGACATCTTGAAATTTGCAAGCAAATGGATGGAACTAGAAACATACCATCCTGAGTGAGGTAACCCAGACCCAGAAAGACAAACATGGTGTGTACTCACTTATAAGTGAGTATTATACATAAAGCAAAGGATAACCAGCCTACAGTCCACAACCCCAGAGAAACTAAGTAACAAGGAGAACCCTAAGAGAGACATACATGGATCACTCTGGGAAGCGGAAATAGACAAGAACTCCTGAGAAAATTGGGAGCATGGGGTCTGGGGAGAAAGGAGGGTGAAATGGGACAGGGAGGAGAAGGGAAGGGGAGAGGAGAACATGAGGGAATGGAATGGCTGAGATGGGGGAAGGACAGAGAGGGAGAGCAAGGAAAGAGATATCTTGATTGAGAGAGCCATCTGGGGCTAGCAAGAAACCTGGCACTAGAGAAATTCCCAGGAATCCATAAGGATGACCCCAGCTAAGACCCTAAGCAATGGAGGAGAGGGTGTAACATCTAACAGGTGTAAGATGGAAACTCTGTCATTTTGATTTGCTTCTCCCAAATGGCTAAAGATGTTGAACTTCTCCCTAAGTGTTTCTCAAACATTTGAGATTCTTCTGCTGAGAATTCTCTGTCTAGACCTGTACCCTCATTTTTAATTGGATTATTTGGTTTGTTGATATTCTTTACATATTTTTGGAACTAGTTTTTTTAGTTCTTTACATATTTTGGGAAATCAGCCCTTTGTCAGATGTGGAGTTGGTAAAGCCTTTTCTCATTCTGTATGCTGCCATTTTGTCCTATTACTGATGCCCTTTGCCTTATAGAAATTTTTAAATTACATGAGATTCCATTTATTAATTGTCTATCTTAGAGTCTGTGTTATTGGTGTTCCATTCAGAAAGTTGTTTTTACTGTGCCAATGTCAATAGCCAGAACCCAGAAACAACCTAGATGTCCCTCAAACAAGGAATGGATAAAGAAAATGTAGTACATTTACACAATGGAGTATTATTCAGCTGTTAAAAAAATAGACATCAGGAAATTTGAAGGCAAATTGATGGAACTAGAAAAAAAATCATCCCTAGTGAGGTAACCCAGACTGAGAAAGACAAACATGGTATGTACTCACTCATAAGTGGGAATTAGTTGTCAATTACTCTTTTATTTTGCTTTTTTCTTTCTTTTTTGTTTTGTTGTTTTGTTTTTCAAGACAGGGTTTCTCTGTAGCTTTGGAGCCTGTCCCACAACTAGCTCTTGTAGACCAGACTTGCCTTGAACTCACAGAAATCTGCCTGCCTCTGCCTCCTGAGTGAGAGGATTAAATGCCTGCACCACCACCGCCCAGCCCAGAGTTTTAGTTGGAAGATAAAGGATAACTAGACTACAAACCACAGACCCAGAGATACTAGGTAACAAGGAGAGTTCATGGGAGTGGGGAGACTTGGATCTGTACTGAGGGCATGTGGGGCTGGGAACATGAGTGATCAGGTTGTCAGGGAGGAGGTATGCAAGGGGAGACTGCTGAAAGAGACTACTAGAAAGGGGGACATTTGAGGGTCAGGCAAAAATGTGGCACAAGGGAATATCCCAAGAATCTACAAGGATGGCCCCGGTTACTGTCTGCGGCGAACTCCCCGACCAGCGAGGAAGAACAACCACACTCAGGATTCTTCTCGTATCACGCTTTTATTGGAGAGCCTCTCGGTTGAGGGGAGTGCGGGAGCGAGGGGCCAAGCTCTGAATGGAGGCTGCTTATATAGGGAAAAAGTGACACGACTCACACCTCAATTGGCTGCAAAAATGCCTGCTGGCACCAGGGTCCTCAGGATTGGTTAGGGACCCCAAGGTTAAAGCGCATTCGGGAAGCGCCTGGACGCTCAGTCCAGAAGCATTGCCAAATATGGAATTGTTTACCTCTAAACTGCGAGGGTGAAAGCGCCATCTTGTAATGGCATTTACCTGTGGCTCCCTGCAACTGTCCATCTCCTGTGACCAGATTAGTACTTAGCCCTCTTTACATCAGAGAGGCTTTATCCAGCAATTGATGGAAACAGATGCAGACCCACAAGCAAGCAAACAAACAAACAAAAAGGTTCTGGGAATCCTGCAGAAGAAGGGGAGAAAAATGTAGGAGCCAGAGGGCTCAAAGAAACCACAAGAAAGCTCACAGATTCAACTAACCTAGGATAATAGGAACCCCCAGAGACTGAACAGACAACCCTGGAGCCTGCTTGATTTTATCTAGGGACTCTGCATACATGTTACAATTGTGTAGTTTAGTCCTCTTGTGGGACTTCTAACAATTGGATCAGGGATGGTCTCTGACTCTTTTACTGACTTTTGGGAACCTAGTTCTTGTACTGAGTCACCTTTACTAGCCTTAATTCATGGGGAGGTGCTTAGTCTTACTGGAGCTTTATATACTATGCTTTGCTGATAGTCATGGGAGATCTGTCCTTTGATAAACAGAAACACAGAAGGGATGTACTGGGGGTGGAAACAGAGGGTTGAGGGGGACCAGGAGGAATGGAGGGAGGGGAAAGTGTGACCTGCATGTAAAGTTAATTAATTAGTTACTAATTAATTAAAAAAAGTTAAAAATTTTGGTATTGGTAGCAAACTTGCCCAAATCCCCTAAGATGTTAATGACCATTGATAACAGATACTATGCTATGGTCTAAAGTGAATCAGAAACTCTGGTGTGCTGTTGCATGGCAAGGTTACTGTGGAGGACAATAGTATGTTTCAAAACGCCAGAAGAAAGGATTCTTATAGGTTTAACTATAAAGAATTTAAAACTATTTGAGGAAGATAAATGCTTGCCATACTTTAGACATTGTATGGTACACATACATTGAGTACTTACACAGCATCCTGTAAATGTGTACAATTTGTGTCATTTTGTATTAGCCTTAAGACAGATGATTTAAAGTAAGTACAAAGAAATCACCACACTGAGAAAAAATAATACAAGTCTATCTCCTTCTCTTATACAAAGGTTTACTTTAGTTTGTAAAAAGCATTTTGTTTTGAAACTACAGCTGTAACTAATCTTTGTCAATGCGGATGTCATATTGAAACATACACTCACTAGATAACAAAACATTACAATTGCTTAGCCATAAACAGTGGTGCATATTTCTAGTTCAAGGACTCAGGAAGATAGCATGTTCAAGATAGCCAGGCTTTGTCTCAATACACACACACACACACACACAAACACACACACACACAAGCGTACATGTGTGCATGCAGATGAATACATACATACATACATGCATGCACACATAAAAAGTCACAATTCCTCATTAAATATCTATTTTATCATTTTATTTATATAATTTTATAATATCAAAATCATTTACTTTTCATTTTTAAAATATAATCAGATAAGGTGGTGTTGATTTAAAATCTACGTGGTCAGTAAAAACCTTTAGGGTCTAGTTCTGTAATTGATTGTGTGCATAGCTTTAAACACCCATGTTAGATAATAAAGGACTGAGAAAAGTGTTTTCGGTTTAGCGAGATAGCTCTCCTTCCATCCCAAGGTGTAAAATCTCAGTATGGCAGTCACTTTTATACAGAGGCACTCTGATATTGATTGACACCCCCAAATTAGAGTCATTTGATTTTGATTGAGTTGATTTTATTTTTGTCAATTAACTCTGCTGATCCAATTACCCATAAGGAAGAAACATTTTTACAGGCGTACACCAAAGCAGTGAGGAAGGCTGAATGGAGTTTTACAACTTTTCAAGTGTTAGGCTAAGAAAGATGTTTAAGCGCTTGAAAATTTAGGGGGATGTGATTGTGTATGGAGAGCAAGGTAATGATCGTCAGTATATGACTCATTTTTCTCAATTATTTATTAACTGAAAGACTCACTTGGTTATCAGGTTGTGTATTGTTCGTAGTATACTTAGACACACTGATTGTCTTCACATTGTCTCCAGGACAATTTTTAAAAAGAAGAAAAACAAAAACATGTGAAAGTCATCCAATCCAGCACAAGCTTTTCCAAATAAGATTTAGCATATAAAACATTTTCATATTGTTATGTTAGCTTAAGTGCTGAATAAGGAAATTGACAAATATAATCTGTATAAGAAATTATCCTGTAGCCCACAGAAAGGGACCCCTGGAGACATCTGCTGAGGGTCAGCTCCAGGATAGGCACACTCTTTACTTGAGACTAACATCTGTAATTGCTATCAACTGAGAACAGCCAGCCTGCTGGATAGCCAGTACCATGGTGAGATGCAGATTCTGCTAATGATTTCCTCTCAGATAGATATAAAACTTTACTTCAGCCTACTTTAGGAAATCACTTTAATATAGTTTGACAAGAAATGACCCCTTCAGGGTCTAGAGAAAGACAGAGTAGAAATATATGAACTTCAATAGACCACTGTGTTTTATTTCTCCCTCTGGGAAATAAAACTGCAGCAATATGATAGGAATCTCCGGGAAGTACACGCATTCCTCGGTATGCTTATATCATCTATTACATCTGTTTCATTGCCTCAAAAGACAGAAGTCTGTGCTGTTCAAGCAGGACTCAGCTGCCATAAGCAAGAAAATAATGTGGCTTGAAGTTACACAACACTGTATTTGCAATAATGTTTAAGCAATTTATCTTTGAAGTCATTTCTTGTCATATAAAAAACATCCCAAATCAGTTCATATAATCTAGTTGGATATTAACAGGAAAATCCAGAAAAAGTTCATCTAATTTAACTTTATGATAACTATGTTTAACAGATATTATTACAATCATCCAAAATATGTATTTTTCTATTTGCTATATAACTTCATAAATATTTGTGTCTAGAAGTGGGCCCATTTTTTATTAATTGAATCTGAATTAACATTATGATTTGTTGTAGAATAAAGAGAAATGTTTTGTATGAAAAATGTTAGCCATTTTAGAGCCCAAGGTTCAAGAGACCTTCCCACTTACCCTGTCTCCAGAAACCCAGCGTGTTTGCATGTATTTTAATCAGAGCCTATTCCATATAAAATGATGAGAAATAATTGGTTCATTTGTCCCCACTACTTCAGGTTAAGTCTAGACATTTAAAAAAACACACACACATATATATATGTGTGTGTGTGTGTGTGTGTGTGTGTGTGTGTGTGTGTGTGTGTAAATATTGGAAACAAAATTAGTAACCAAACTTCAGTATAAACTAATACAACTGAGTGAGAAGCTAAATAATTGTTCATCCTTTTAAGCCACTGAGTATTAAGTGCCTTGTAATGCTGATTGACTATCTTTGAATCCTGTATCTTTGAAGACATCAAATTATTTATCTTTTCCCAAATGCTTAACCTAATCTGCAGTCCAGACTAGATACTCAGTACTGAATTCCTTGACTGACTTGAATGTTCTAGAGCAATGACAACTAGGTATCACCTAAATGATCCATATGAATAATCAGTCCACGTTCATCATATCAAATGACATAAATACTTAATAAGAATATTAATATATAATGGAGGATGACTATCAGAATAGCATGACTTATTTCCATATAACATTTGATCTTGGATAGAGCAGCTATTCTCTAGCTAATGTGACTCGAGCTAGATTTGTTTGTGGTATTAAATTTAGATTCCATGGTATCCTTTCCCTTCGTGAAACTAACTTCAAAATGGCTTTATCACATCTTACATTTAATATTAGAGTCTGCTAACATTCTTGCATCTGCCATGATCTTTTAAATATCATAACTTTGTTCCTTAAAATATTGGTTCTTGGATTACAGAAACTGAAACACTACAGAATGTTCTAAAAATACAAAATCTCAGGGCATTTTGTGTAAATTAGAGTCTGTGCTTTAGTATTATTCATAAGCCACTTTTGAATATGTCACTTTGAAATAAACTAAAGAGAAGTGTCCCCAGCCTAGGGTGATTGGATGATACAAGATACAGGGAGGAGACCAGCTATACAACTCTTGGGCATGTACCCAAATAACTCCATATCCTACTGCAAATATACTTCATTAACCATGTTTCTTGCTACTCTGTTTGTAATAGCTAGAAACTTGAACCAGCCTAGATGCCTGCCAATGAATGAATGTAAAAAGAAAATGTGGTATATTACCAAATGCAATATTACTCAGCTGATCAATAAAAGTTAAATCATGAAATTCACAGGTAATTGGAGCTAAAAATAATCAGCCTGAGAGAAGTAACCCAGACCCAAAGAGTCAAGTATGGTATGTATTTGCTTATATGTGGGTGTTTGTTGCTAAGTCTTTGATAAGCAGGTAACGAGCCATGTAAACACAGAGGTAAAAGCGACTAGAGAGAAGAGACGGATCAACCTAGAAATAGGAAACAGGAGTTATGGGTGTATGGGAGAGTAGAGGGTAGGGACTGGAAAAGGAGAATCAAGTTGGGAGGAGGAGGAAAAACAGGTAAGGTGGGGCAGCTAAAGCTTGGGGCCATTTGAGCGGTCTTTGGAAACCTACTACAGTGGAAGCTTCTTAAAATGCATACGTATATGAACAAAGTCTACATGTAATCATTAAATAACAGGGGAGGCAAAGTCACAACTAGACATCTCTCACCATCAGATGAAGCTTCCAGTGCCAGGAATCAAATTGTTGGCCAAAGCAATCCCATGGAAACACAAAACAACCTGGACTATTGCCAAAGCTATCCACAAACTGATGATAAGGAACTTTTACTGAAGTTAACACCTATAGGACTCACTGAACACGGAGAAGCTGGAACTTGTCCAGGGCCTTCATACCTACTGGCTAATACTCATGGTACTAGAAGTTAATCTGCATGCTGTCAGAGGAGAATGGTAAACACTAACCTAGACACAAGCCCTTTGTTCTACAAGGGCAATCTGCTGCAAAATATACCTGAGAAATCCTGGTGCAAAGCTTGTCTGACTAACCAACCAGTATGTTATTGGACTGAAGGCCCACTCCATGAGATGGAACCCATGTCTAGTACTGTGCAGGTGGCTTAGAACCTCAGAATAGATAGGACAGGGACCTTTAGGAAAATCAGATTCTACTGTTCTGTTGAAGGATTGAAAGATTATAATAAAAATGACTTGTAAAAAATATTCTGCTATATTCATAGATCAGTTTTTGCTCAGCCTTTATGAGAAAAATTCCTCCTGCCATAGATGGGAACAAATAAAGAAACCCACAAATAGACAGTGGATAGGGAGGGGAAGACCTTGGAATTCTCAGCCCTAAATGGTCTGTCTCTATCAAGCCCCCTCTCCAAGGGCTAAAGGAACCCTGTGAAAGAGGAAACAAGAAGGTTCTAAGAGCCAATGGAGAAGGTATACATCAAAGAAGCAAGGCCTTCTACACACAGCACTTCACACGTACATTCACACAGAGACTGTGGCAGCATGCACAGGGCCTGCCCAGATCTAAGTCAGATAGGGTCCCAGCACTGTGAGGGAAAGTCGACAAAAACCATCATCCCTAACCTAAAACGTATCTCTAATTGATGACTTCTTGCAAAGGAGAAAAATAGTTTTTTCCAAAAGTCTCACTAAGGATACAAATCATACTTAAAGGCAGGTGTCATGTTCAGCATGAGATAGATAGCCAACAAAAAATGAACTAATTAGGAGTTTTGGAATTCTTTCCCTACAGATTTTCTGTTAAAAAATATGTTTTCTGATTTTGTATCTTTATGGGACTTATCTGTGTATTAACGTTTGTGTCTGTATAGCTATATATGTTTCTTGTGCTTTTTCTTTGGTTCTTTTTTTTCTTTTCATTTGTTTGTTTTGTCCTAATCATATTTTTCTTCATTTATTATTTTTTAGATGCCTGTTTTCTAAAGAGCAAGAGAAAGAAAGAAAAGGTGTGGATTTATGTGTACAGGGGTGTAGGAAGAGTTGGGGGAGGAGTAGAGGGAGGGGAAACTCTAATCAGAATTATATTGTATGAAAAAAATCATGTTTTCTATAAGTAAATGAAAGAAATATGTCTCTCAAACTGGGTGAGGTTTATGAATCTCACAGGAAAACACTCCTAACAGTCTTCCATGATGAAATGATCAATCCTTGTCCCTCCTAAGGAAATACATTCTTGGTCCTTTCTCACACATCCTGCCTCCCTCTAGGAAACTTTCTCTACTCTCAGCTTCAGCCATTTTAGTTTGCTTTTGCCAGGACCTCCTAGAGATAAGAGGAAACAATCCACAGATGGCAGTATTATTGTGACCCAGATAGTGAAAGAGTTTAATGAGCAAAATTTATGTATCCAATATGTCCTCGGGGATCAAAAAGGAATTGGGCTTTTCAAAGGAAGTGAAAGAGGAAGAGCAGAAGAAGGAGGACAAGGAGAAAGAAGAGGCAGGAGAAGAGGAGGAGAAAGAGGAAGATAAGGCTACAACAAGCATAACAACCTGGTTTCATTATTTCCTGAACTACATATCTGATAAACACAATAGTAGTAATTCATCTCTTTCCTTTTTTTTTAATTTAATACATTTTTTTAAACATTTGCCTGGTGGTGGGGGGTGCTGTGTGTCAGTGTACCTGTGCCTTTGAAGCCCAGGTTACCAACTGTGGGGTTTGCTTTTCTCTTTCCACCATGTGGGTACCCATGATCAAACTTACATTTTCCAGGTTGGTAGCAAGCACCATCTTCTGCTGAGCCATTTAACTGGCCCCATTATTATATATATAATATATATAGTATTCCAGGCTACTTCCAGCTGATTGGGGGCACTGATAATCTTATGGGGACCTAAAGAAAATTTAGAGTTATGATCAAGTCCTGACTGGAGTATCCTGTGAGGCTTGATCATCTCAGGCAGCAGTCTTGAATCTGTTCTGGATGCAGAACTCAGTCATCTGGGCCATCTGTTCCTACAGGAGATTTCTCAGGTGGTCTTCCTTGATCAAACCTGAGTTTTCTTAACTCAGAATAAATCCACAGCCTCTCATTTCCTATGGAAACAAAAGCAAAATCTCTTCTCCAAAGTAACATACCTTTTGACTTCAATTTTGAAGTCAAGGTATTTTGAAAATACCTATCTTGGATTAACTCAGCAGCATTTATAAGCAAATATCTTTTATTAGCAGCTATTGCTCCTTCCTCAGCATTCAAACAATTCAAAGAGCGTAATAACATACAGTATCCACATTCTCTGTGTGTTTTCCATCTTTATGCAGCTTTATTTTAAACTCTATTTCTTTTATTTTTAATTTTTGGCTTTTTGAGACAGGTTCTCTGTGTATCTTTGTCCTGGAACTCCCTCTGTAGACCAGGCTATCCTTGAACTCACAGAGATCTGCCTGTCTCTGCCTCCCCAGTGCTGGGATTAAAGGCGTGTGCTACCACATCTTGAACTCACAGAGATCTGTCTGCCTCTGCCTCCCAAGCTTTGGGATTAAAAGTGTGTGATACCATACCTTGCAGTCACAGAGGTCAATCTACCTCTGCCTCCCAAGTGTTGGGATTAAAGGTGTGTACCACCACACACAACTACTCTTTCTTTCTTTTTTACTTTAAGAACTTTAACCTTTAGCCTGCATATATTTTTAACATATTGTAAACCATTTAGAGGTTTTCTTCGTCTTTGAATCTCTCTTTACTATATATGTCTCTTTTTCTGACCACATGAGTCTTTAATTTACCAAGCAACATGGGTAGGATTAAATGCCGTGGTTTTGACAGCTGGATCCAGCCCATTCCTTAGCTTTATGAGATTTCAGCCTCACAGCTGAGGCACCAGCCAGAGCCCTGTTCATTGCCACAACTCTATGGCATTTCAAGGTCCTTGCCAGCAAGCAAGCTGCAACAGTGTGTCCACAAACAACACTCAGGTACTCAGTAGTGGGACCACCTGCCTGAAAGAGTCAGAGTTTGCCCTGGCAGGATGGCTGGCATTTTAAAACAGCACAGCTTTTTTCCTGATAATTCTGAGTCAGGAAGCCTCTCTTAAATGAGAGCTCTTGCTTGCCTCTAGCAAGCAGAGCAGACCCGAGAAATTGCTGCTACTAAGAAAACATGCTTTACTCTATTCTTTCCCAAACTTTCTCAGCGTTTCTGTGGATGCAGTTATCCATGTGGGTGTCATTCCGTAACATGAGGGCGGGCTTGTTGTTACAAAGTATCCCCCAGAAAAGACGGCCAACTGATACCAAAGTGTGGCTTTTCTTTGGTTCTTTGCTTTTCTGTCTGTTTTACTTGTCCTGTTCTAGTGTGTTTATTTTTCACTTATCTTACTTTATTGTTTTCTCTTTTTTATTTGCTTACTTGTTTGTGTGTGTGTGTTTCCAGACTGGGTATTATTATAGATCATGAAAAAGAAAATGTCTTACATGCTGAGGTAGAACAGAGGCCAAGGAAAATAAAACTCAAACTGCAGAGTCACTGTGTTCCCTTGAATGTAAAATAAAACTTGAACTATGACCCACTCAGCCTTAAATAACATCATCAGAAATCCTCTTGGTTTGGCAACCCAATTAATCTACACAATAAATCCCAACAAGGAATAAAACAAAAGGTCCTACAGTCTCCCAAGACAACTCTAGCTTGCAGTGAGCTGTGGCTTTTAAGAAGTCTTAACAATCAGCCTAGGGTTTTCAAAAGTCTCTTCCTACTTTCCCTTCCTTACTCCCTGTCTCTTTTCCTCTATACCCTCTCTCCCCTCCTCTCCACTCTTAGAATTCAGTGAACTCTTAAAACTCTCAAAGCATCAGCAGACCAGTCACTCACCCATGGTGAAAAAAGGTTTGTGTGTTTTAACATATATTTTAGATCATAAAGTAAGAGCATTTTCATAAGGAAATAGTTAAAAATTAGTATTTTTAATTTAAGAAACAGTGTAATAATTCATTTTTTCATATTTAACAAATAAAACTTGGTGATTCAGACACATGCTTCTGGAATCATATAGGCTATGACCCGTCACCTGCTGAGGATCATGTCCATTCTAAGATAGTGAAGGGTTTAATAAGCTCACTCTTGGCACAATCAAGAGTCAACTTAATCTTCTTCATTTGTTAAGGGGATACTATGATATTCTTGACCCAGTTAAAAACCTCAGGGTTTATGGTACACAATGTATTTTACCCATTCCTGTGGTCTGTATGGAGTGGATTGACTTACTCAACTGCTGTTTAAACCATGCATGTATGTACTAAAGGAAGCTCTGATATGGGTAGTGGAAATCTTGACCACAGCTGCCCCTTCAGCAAGTATTTAATGCTGTCTCCAATGAATCATTTCTATCTTATGCTAAGATTCCTGTTTCTACTTTCTTTGTTCTTTATTTTTCCATCTGTAACTAGACTTTCTACCTAATTTTATCTCATGTTTCTTTTTTAGAAACATTTAAATTTTTTCAATTGTATTATGAGAAAAATGTAAAAACACATAAATTTTATATTACAATATGTATTTAACTATATCCTAAAGTATCTATAGCACTTTAAGTTGAAAGTCCATGTTAAAGAAATTGAAACAGTTAAAAAAGGGGGGGCATTCAAGAAAGAAAGCAAGGGAGTCTCCTAAGGAAAATCAATGTGGCAAAAATTGAAGTTAAAAAAGTGAATATGAATTACTTATCTTGACAAATAGGTAAATTGTTTCAGCATAATACTTGATGAGCATCTTCCAAATTCACTTGTGTAGCTCCTGGTCCTTGTAAACTCTTTAGTTTTGACTTAGCTTTCTAAAATAAGAACAGCAAACCCTTTATAAACCTGCATTTATTTTCAAAGAATCAACCATTTTTACAAGGCCAGTAACTCAATGGCACGTGGCAAAGTTTATATCGGTGCTTCCAACCTTCTTTGGTCATGTAACAATAGAAATACTCACAAAATGTCCCGGCTGAAACAGCATACCAAGTGAGACAGAAATAAAATTGTTCTTCTTGGCACACCTCAACTTTTAAATTTGATTAATGGCAACCTCAATGTGCTTATTTTATGGCTGCATGAAACATCAAGTAGATTGTATCAGTGAGCCCCAATGTCAAGAAACAACAAAGCCGTGGTTTTAGAAGTTGGTGTCAAAATGTTTGAATTATAATAGAATTGTTGCAATAGAAACTACCCGAAGGGTGTTCCTTTCTTGGGATAGCAACATGGGTTTCATATCATATTTCTTTTTTTTCCAAACTTTTTATTATTTCCTTCAGAATTATGTGTTATGTGTTTTAACCATATTCACCTTGTCCCCAAACTCCTCTATATCAAATCTCCCTTTCTCTATCCACCTAATTTTGTGTCCTCTTTGTTGTTTTGTTTTTGAACCCCCAGAGTACAGTTTCTGTTGTACACAGAGCCCTCAGTGCATGATCAACCTACCTGTGGCTACATCTTTATAAAAATTTGCTCTCTCTCTCTCTCTCTCTCCAAGCAGTTATCATTTGTCAACAGCTCCTTATCTAGGGGAGGAACTTCACAACCATCTCCACTCTCCATGCTGGGATTTGCCTAGCTTGAGCTTGCACAGGTGTTGGGCATACTCACTCAACTGCACTAAGCGCATATGTGAAATTTGCCCTTCTGAGTCTGGAAAACAGTATTCCCTTTTAGTCATACCTGGCTCTTCACAATCTTTCACAACACTCTTCTGCAATGACCCCTCAGCCCTGGCAGGAAAGAGTGTGAGATGGCTATGTGAATTGGGATGAGAATTTCACTGTCTCTTGTACACTGTTCCATGACCAATTGTGATTCCTCATGTTCATCTTCCACCACTGCAAAAAGAAGCTTCTCTGGTGTGGTGTTAAGAGATACATTGATGTACATGCATACTGATAAGCCATGAAGAGCCAGCTTGATAACATATAAATTTAGCATCAAACTGATATTAGTTTTACTTGTGATTCCAGAGGGCAGAATAACCAAAATTTGAGGGAAATTATGGTGGACCAGGAAACTGACAGTTCATTTTATCAGATCATAAGGAAATAAAATGAGAAATCAATAGAAAGGGAAGGCACAGAAAACATACCAACAAATAGAGATCGAACAGTATACCTTTGATTAATCAATGGGTTGTTGGAATCAGGAAATAAATTTTAAAACTCATAAAATTAAATGAAAATCAAAACATCAACTTATCAGAACCTTTATAACACATAGAAGTCAGAACTATGGGGGGAATTCACAGCTATTAATATCAATTTTTTAAATTAATGAATTTTAACTTCTGTACCTTAAGATCCTAGAAACACAAGAGGGAAATTGGTAGGCAGAAAAAAAATAGTGAAGATCAGAACAGAAACAAATAAAATGGAGACCAAGAGCAATGAAAAGAATCAATTAAATAAAAAATATCTTATTGAAAAGATAAACAAGATTGGCAAACCCTTAGCTGCAGTAATCAGAAAAAAATAAAAATTATCCAAATTAATGTGATTAGAGATGACTGGTGAGCAGCAAACAGATGCTAATGAAATTAAAAAGATCATTAGGGACTGCTTGGGAACCCTAAATTCTAATTAACTAGAAAACTTAGAAAAAATACTACATATCTAGTCACAAATAACAAATTGTAATTAAATTAATATTATTAGAACTTGGGTCTGTATTAAGCAATTATATTCAACAGTGATAGAGTCTCCACAACTGGGGGCTGAAAAGTTGACTCATTGATTAATATCAGAAGCTACACCGATGTCTCATTATGACCAAATATGAACTAAAACAAAAATGATGCCAATAAGCATGCCAAAAGGGACTGGGGAAAGCCCAGAAAGCTTCAACCCAACACAAAGAACCAGAGGGAAATGAAACCCGGAAGTGGGAAGTGGTCTTTCTTAGGGAAGAGTACACTTATTGGTTTTCCAGTCTGGTCAGCCCTAAAAACACACAGACAAATAACATCATACAAACTCAACAGTTTCTATTTAGAAACATATGTGTATATATACATATACAAACACATATCTGCATACAGTGACAGTGATGAAAAGGAGCCAATGAATTTGAAAGAGAACAGGGAGGGATACGTGATGGAGTGTTAGGAGAAAGGGAGGGGAAGGGAGAAATGTAGTTAAATTATAATCTCAAATTAAAGATTGTATACTAGTCTTGCAGAGGACCTTGAGTTTGGGTCCTATTATCCATGTCAGATGTTCCACAGATGCCTGTAGTTCCAGCAGCAGGGAACTCTGATGCCTCTGAACTTCATGGACTTCCTCTTGCATGCAATCATGTGCATACAAACACACATGTACAACACATGCACACACACACATACACACACTACTTATGCATACACAGACGTGAACACACAAACATGTACACACAGAATTAGAACTAATAATAATCAAAATTTTAAGGCTCAAGAACAAATAGATTACTTCGGAATTCTACGGGACTTTTAGAGAAAAACAAACAGCAATGTTCCTCAAATGTTTCATGAAGTAAAAGCAGCATTGTTACTAAGCTCACTTTACATAATCAGTCTTACCTGATACCCAAACTTGAAAAGGGAGCAAAAGAAATAAGTGATGGAAGAAGAGATGATGACATGAAGAAAGGGAGGAAGAAAGGAAGGGGGAGGGAGGGAGGGAGGGAGGGATGAAGAAAAGGAGGGAGGGAGGAAGGAAGGAAAGAACTCAGCAATTTCACAGGTGAACATTACTACCAAAATTCTCCAGAAAATACTTGCAAATCCTCTATAACATATTTAAAAATATGCCTGTATCAACTGTTGTATCTAAAATACAACCCCTATATGTGAGAGTCAAAGAGCATCCCAGAAGAGGGAAGAAAGGTTGTAAAACCCAGAGGACCAG
This sequence comes from Ondatra zibethicus, assembly GCA_004026605.1. Taxonomy (NCBI): domain Eukaryota; kingdom Metazoa; phylum Chordata; class Mammalia; order Rodentia; family Cricetidae; genus Ondatra; species Ondatra zibethicus. The sequence continues at coordinate 37,939 of PVIU01014323.1, forward strand.
AAAGTCTTCCGTGAAATTAGACATGCCAGGGGAACTACAGCCATGACATATCAACAATATGCTACTTAACAAAACCTAAAAAAAAGACAACCAAAAACAAAACACTAGTTGACATGAAAAACAGGGGTAGGGAAATGTCACTGGGACCCACCCCTAGCTGAAGAGCCAAGGGAAATTAATAAGTGCTAAGAGAGAGAGAATTATTCTTCCTCAGAGATGCATGTCTATTTGTTGTCCATTACCAAGTAGCCAGACCTAAAGACATATAAATACAAGGAAAGTTCAATGTTTCAGCAGGTTGTATTTATATGTATAAGCAAAATAATATATATTACACAACATATTTGTATATAAAAATAAATATATTTATAAATATTGAGAATAATAAAAATTAATGAAAAAGAGGCCATGAATTTGAAGAAGAGCAGGGGAGAGAGAGGAAAAATTATGTAATTATATTTAATTAAAAATTTAAATGCAAAAGTTAAATCTAAAACTATATATATATAACTAGGTTGACTGCATTTTAATACTATCATTATAGTATAATATGCAAAACGATACATGGAACAAAGCCCATAAATAGTTCAAAGGGCTGAAATCACATGACCATCTCAATATATTCAGAATGTCCTTTTACAAACGTGAAGAAACTAGAATAAGAAGGAACACACTTTAACATATCAGTGACTACACACAATCTTATAAATAACATTAACCTAATGGAGAAAAATTAACAGCCCTATCTCTAGAGTAATGAGGCAACGACATTCATTTTTTATCTTAATAATATTTTAATAACAACTAGTGCTTAAAGTTTTAGAGCAATAAAACAGCAGAAGAGAATAAAATGGACACAAAGTAGGAGGATAAAATTATTCCCCCTTGCAGATAATATGATCTTTTATTTACAATATTCTAGAGACTTTTCCAGAAAATTCCTTAATTTGGGCATATTAAAATAAACTTATTGATATTTAAAATCAGCATAAAATATAGGTAGTTTTTTTTTCAATTTTGCAATAATGCATGTGTTGAGAAATAATTTGAGGATGAATGTATTTATGATATTCTTGTGATCCAGGAGCACAATAACCCAAAAATAAGCCTAACTAAAGAGTTTAAAGAATACGAAACAAAACTTTAGAACAGTAAGGAATAAAGTGGCAAAACACATTTGTAATGGCTAATTTTATTAAGTTTATTTGAATTCATAAATGTCTGGCATGTTAGTGAAACAGTATACTACACAAAAGCATAGACATAGGCCAGTGCCTTAAAGAAAGATTAACGAGAATCATTATATGAGCTACTATTTTCTAATCACAATTGATTGGGAAGGAAAATGTGTTTTGTAATCTAGGTGATTATTTTAGGAGCAAAACAAGTTATAACAATGAAATAAATGTGTGTGTGTGTTCTTATACATTTATGTCCATATACTACATATATAGATATTTGTATATGTGTAGTAGTTATGTATGTATTATGTAATATATGTATATTACCATTAGAAGAATAAAAAATCTTTATTTTACAGGATCATAAAAATTAGAACATTGGGGGAAATTAACTTTTAATTTTTACTGATAACATTAATATTATGAGATCATGTTTAATTTCTAGAGAGAGGCATGGTGTTCTTCTTTTTCTTGGAAGATGATGTTTAAAAATAGGACAAATGCCTGAAGATATAGGTCAGGATTTTCCTAGTACTTGCAGGTTTCTGGTACTACAAAAAATTATTGTTCTATTCAGTATTATAATTTACTCTCTGATCATAACTAGTCTCTTAATAAAAAAGTTATTCATCTGTTTTACAAGTAAAAAAAATTATATATCCAACTTTAGTGGATTACCTGACACTACTGCAGAGCATTAGAAATATGGCATGCAATCCCATATATTCTGAGACTTGAAATCTTTTTACTAGTTGTAAAAATACATATTTTGAACCTTTGATTGAGACTATCAATTATACCCTTTGTCCTTCTTTCTTTAGGCCTGGCTCTCCCAAGAACTTCTTGTTTGCTTTATCAAGTCATTTTGTTATATGCCTGTTCATTCAAGATAATGTGCCCATCAATTCTTTAATTTTTGAGAAATGCATGTACATGAAACAGCAGCTTTTGCCAAAACATTGATCTAAATGAATACAATTAGTAAGGCACTGAATAAACAAACACGCAAAAAATAAACCCACCTTGTATGCAATATTGGGGGAACCAAGGTCAGCTGAAAGTAAATGTTTAACGTTAACCTATAATGATAGGTTTATGATGATGACTAAATCACAAATATGTGTAAAGACATGAGTATGTTATATGCCTTGTTAAAGACCAAAATGAATCAGAATAGCAAGTAGAATATTTAGAGGAGTTATGGTCAGTTATGAGTAGCCACTGAAACCAACTGCAAAGGAGGTTGAAACACAAATTTCTGACCAGGTTCTAGTTTTGACTTCATAGTTCCACAGAACAGCTTTAGACTTCCCACTTTTAACAAGCTCTCCGCTGATGGGAATGCTGCTGGCTCAGAAACCATGTGTTGAAAATCACCACCCAGAAGAGACTTCAAGAGAAAGAACACGTCACCAAGGGCAAGGAAACCAATGCTTTTCAGGAAAAGCAAAGGAGAGACAATGTCTGCATCTTGGAGATAAGGCAGAATCTTCAAAGTATGGTCAACATCAGTAATCTTTAGAACTTGTGGGAAATATGACACACTTGAGAAGAGAAATGGTATAGTAAAGGTATTGCCTTGATAATGATGATAGAATAGTCATCCGTGAAGTGATATATATGGAAGTTATATTAATTCAGACAAAAGAAAATGGTCTCCTGTGCTATGGTGGAAGTATAGGAAATGCATTCAAAGCAGCCTCTAAAACCAATGCTGACATGGAAGGCTGAGATGGTGGTGCTCAAGGATACAGGAGAAGAATGAGATAGTGGTGCTCAGTGTCAAATGGCTTCACACTGTTCCAAAAGCCATCAAAGCAGAATCTCACTTCCCTAATACTTGGTGTGAGTTGAAAGTCCGAGCAAGCCTTATTGAGAATTGCAAGATAAAGGTTATGTGAATGGAGACCGGTATTCACATTGGCCAAGTTTGATTGTGTTTTCTGGCATGGTCTGTATCTCTTTAATGTAAAGGGAGAAGTGGTAATAATTTCTCACGAAAATGACTGTGGAGAACCCATTCTAACACAAACCCGGTGATTATGAGAAAAACAAGGGAGCAACAGCTGCATGCAAAGTTGGAGGATCTAGGCTTAAAATTCATACAAATTTAATGCACATTTTTCATTATGCTACATGAAGTTGTCATGTATTTTAAATCAAAATGACAGGTAAAAGTAATAGGAAGTAAATGGTAAGCTGACTTTATTCTACTCAACTTTTATCTTTAGTCACATAAGCTATTTGTTTAGTTTTGTGTGTTGTTTCCTTGTCCTATTTAAATCTAAACTGCACATAAATAGATATAAGTCTTTAAATAGGTTTTCTTGCATCTTGGTTGCTTCCTCCACTCTCTTAAATTGACTTTACACATAAATTCTTCAAAAAATGAGCAATTTCTGAAGCAATCATCAACATATTGGCAAAGAATTCAGAACTTGTTATCTCTTCAATAAACTCATTAACTCCATTTCTTTTTAATTCATTATTTATTTATTTTGGCTGAAACACCATTACTGTAGAATTGACTAGAAGTCAATCTAGCTGTGGGTAGCCCAGTTTAAATCCAAGACACACAAACAAGGAACTTTCCATGGTCCTGTCCGATATTTGTGCATCGCGTATCTGCCTGATATTCGGGCATCACAAATCTGCTCAACTTAATGAAAATTCAGATTCAGTGCCTATGAATATTTTTACTTCTATTGTCTCAATACACCTGTTGTGACTACACAGTCCAGTTATCTTGAATTTGAACTTAATATACCCAGCTCATAGGATTTAGCAAGTGTCAGCATGCTGTTTTATAATTTTATGTTATATTATATGAATTGCTATATGAATAGCTTTCCAAGGATACTCAATGTATTAATAAGATGAGAAACTCATCCTTAATTCACTGTAACATACGTAGTAATACACCTATGCAGGCTATCACCACGTGCCATATTAATGATTGAAAAGTAGGAAAAATGCATATCCATAGAAACATTTCTAAAGGAAAAGCATAAAGTTAAAAGGAGGTAGAAAATTGTGCTCTTGGATGTTTTCAGCATTTTCTGAAAATCCCATCCATTCTTAATACCCCAAACCACTCAGCTGTTTGAAATGTGTGCTAAACCATATACAGAGAGGAGCTAAGTGACTACTTTTCATGCGATCAGAGCAGTGTTGTTTATTTGTATCCCAAAGATCCTAGTTCTAGACGTTGTTCTTGGGTTATTGCCCCCATGCCCCACTTGGTTTCAGTTTTCTCAGTTGAAGATTGGTGAATGTGTTCCAGATGACAATTAGTTGCTATGGCTTGAGTGTGAGGTGTGCACAACAGTCTCACATGGTCACCCTGCTTTGGGAGATTGTAGAACCTCTATGAGGTGCTGGGGTGGCTAAAGAGAGTGGATCACTTTTGGCTTGGCCTAGCAGGCTACAGCTGGCCATCTTCTGACAGAGCTCTATGCTTCCTCCTCCCACGAGATGGTAAAATCTGCACTGGAAGTTCTTACCAGCACAGCTAAGGCAGCCACTCGCCAAGCCTCCTCTGTCATGATGCATGTGAAAATGAAGAGGTTTCTCCTCTGTGAGCTGTTTGTGTCAAGCATTTTGTCATGGTGATGAGAAAAACAACTAATATAATGGCATACGGTGTTAATTTAAAATATTCATAAGTGCTCTTTATAGTGCCAATCTCACAACCTTTATTTGACAGAAAAACAAAAGCACTTGTAATTCTGAAAATTCATATTTTAAGCATATTGCAATAAGCATAGAACATATTGCACTGCTTACTTATTTACTCTTCCACTCTTTTCCCTCTTGATTTTAGGAAGTTTAACTTTTGTTGATCTATTTTATGTTATGATAAATTCAGAATACCATATATACACATATGCACATATATCACACACATATATTCTGATTACTCTTTTCCCCACATACCCTCTTATGTCTCTCCCTTTCCTATATAATATATCTCCATTCATACCAGTACCCTTCCCAGGTTTATGACTTTAAGTTTGTTTGTGACCCATGAAGTTTAACCGGGGTCATCCATTTGAGCATTGTATTGGAACCATATGCATTGGAACCCGATGGTATAACCCCGAGCTCTGAAACTGAAAGCAATGGCTGCACTTCTCCCAAAGTCTATCATTGCAAATAGTTCACCAGTGAAGTGTGGGGGCCTCCTCAGTCCTTCCTACATCCTTGTCTGCGTGCTGACGGGTAAATTTTTGTGTAGATCCAGTGTAAGCATCTTATCTAGTATGAACCTGTGTTTGTGATGTCTGTGTCTTCACCCTTCTACCTATGTGCAGATCTTGCATTCTTTCCAACATCTCTCCAAAAATGTACCCTAAGTCATAGAAGGCATGGTGTGAATGTCTATGGATGGGTGGGGGTTGAGCAGCTATCTGTTACTCCCAATACCTAGTGTAGCCAGGAATCTCTGTAATCAACATGGCTCTCTGGTTAAAAATTATGAGAGGAGTATTTATGTTTGGATATAACATAAATATTTAGAAAGTAGTCTGACATTTTCAATTTAGCTTTAAACAACAACAACAACAACAACAAAAAGAGTAACCAGTCCCCTATAGACCCTATAATCTCTTTTGACATGGATTTTTGTCCAGGTTCCTACCACCAGCTATGAATTGCCTCTTGTGGAATTGCCTCCTGTGGGATTGTCCTCACTATTGCACATGTGGGATCATCTTGCTTGCAAGGTTGCTCTTGTATTTAGGAGGGTGCACAGCTGAGTAAGAACACTGATGTCTTTTCTCCCTCAGTGTTCTACATTGCCAGAACTGTGAAGACTGAACAGCGGGAAGGAAGCTTCCATGGAATTTCTAGCTTCAGTTCTCACTACCATGCAACCCAAGTGAGCAGTGTCTCCAGCAATAGAGTCTTACCACCTGATTCTGGTGGGCAACCAAGCATGATGGTTAGAGTTTATATCTGGGGGGACCCCTGGGTTTGGTAGCCCAGCCTGGCACCAGGTTTTTGTTTCATGTTTTACAACTTCTAGAAGCACCTTTATCTACACATGCAGGGCATCACTCTCTGAAACCTTTCTTTAAAAACACATTTTTAATTTGGTTATAAGTTGCATATGGGTTGTTTAACACTCGCTTCAAATTGCTTTACTGGCATTGGTTTTGTAGAGCATGTAAGAGCCACAGGATAGGAGTGGAGCGCTGCAGTATAGCATTGCCATCACCAGCAGAGATAACCCTGACTCTAGTTCTAGTGCAGGAAGTGAGGGACAGCTGCCAGGTCCCAGTATCTTAGTGACTTTTCTGTTGTGCTAAGACACTGTGATCAAGCCAACTTAATAGAGTTTATTGGGGGGGGTGCTTACATTTTCAGAGGCTTAGAGTCTGTGACCATAATGCTAGGACAGATAGCAGCTTTTGAAACCTCAAACTCCCAGTGATACCCCTACTCCAACAAGGCCATACCTCCTAGTCCTTCCCAAACAGCTCTATGAACTGAGGACCAAGCACTCAAATATAGGCGCCTATGGGGCTATTTTTATTCAAACCACTGTAGCTGGATTCCACATGCACTGTCAGCTTGCCTCACAGTTGTACATAGTTTGGAAAGGTCCAAGAGTATATAGGAGGTGGAAAGTCAACTGTAATGGTTGTTCTCGGTTATCAACTTGACTGTATCTGAAATTAATTAAAACCCAAGGGAATTTTTTCTTAATTAAATCATTTGAAATTAGAAGAAAAAAAAGCACAGTATTCAATTTCTCTGCTTTCACATCACCTACGTGGATTGTAATTAAGAAATCTCACATTAAAATGGGAGTGTTTATAGCATCCTGGAACAATTTTATTTACATACTATTTCTATGTATCCTACTTCACAAAAAAATGGCTTTTAGAATAAAAAATAAATGGCCACATTTGAATGGTCATTTGATGAACATTAGTCAAGGTCCGTCTAAAGACAAGGATAAGTTTGGCCATAAGTGTAAAATCTGAAAAGCACCCAGGGAAAGGTTCAGAAACAAATAGAGTGTCATAAAACCTGAGACCCTGCCTTATGTAGCTGCATGTTTCCGTATGGACATTCCTGTGGCTGAGTGAATGACAGACCATTGAGGAGCTAAAGAAGCTTACCATGTGGTAAAGATGGCATTTCTGTCCCAAGAGCAATTTTCTGCACAAGATATTTAAATTGTCACAAATTCAAGTCATTTGATTAACGTTTTAGAAAAAGAGTTCTAACTTTTTCAGACCTGAGCGAGCACAGTGAACCTGCCTCTAACCCCAGCTGTCAAGTAGCAAAGACAGCTGGTTCAAGAATTCAACACCAGCCTCAGCTACACTGTGAGTTCTGAGCCTGCTGGGCTTCCGGAAACATTGGCCTACGTCTGCCTCCTGCAACTTCCAGTCTTTTCTCATCCTCCAAGGAATGTTTTTTTATTTAGGTGAATAGTACTCACATCTGCTATACATATTTAGATAGTGTATTAGATATATATACATTCTGAAAATAGGTGAGAGGCACGAGCTGTTTGCAATTGAGAAACACCTGGACTTTAACTAACTCATCAGTTTCCAATTTTTCTTCTCATCATGGGGATGAAACTGAAAGCTATAAACAATTCAAACCATCAGGAATTATCCCATACTTGCCAATCGCCCTTGACCACGCCTCCCCCATTCGGATGTACACATGCTAATTTTTTAAGTTAATCATCTTTTACTCATTGTCTCTTAGTCAACATTCTTCTCTGGGTATTCCCACGCTTTACCACATTCTTTGTAAAATATGGGAAATGAGTCACTGAACTGATTTCCTATCTTTGGCAATCCTGAATTACACACTGCCTATGTGGGCAGGAGAGAGAGAGGAAAACATTCAGTCCAAGAAAATGTACAAAACTATAACAGCAAATCACTAACAAAAGTATATATAAGAAATGATGGGTGGTTAATTTTTAAGAGTTTATGATTATTAAAAATGAATTGAGGACATGCGTTTCTTTGGCTCTAGCCATCTGTGGTGCTCCAAAATCATTCGTAAGTCACGGTATATGTGAGGAGAGCTAGAGCATTTAAATCCGAACTAAAAAATCTGAGTGGTTTTCAGCTTGCAGCACATGGGACACAGTTTACATATCTCGGGCCATAGACAAGAGGCAGTGGAAAACTATAACCAATAAAGATGAACTTATATCGGGCATGGGAGAAAAGTCTGAGACGCTTGGCAAATGTGTTTAAACGTTACGATTTGAATATGAAGTTTTAGTTTGTGGATTTCTTGTTCACTTTGATCCCTGAGAGGAAAAACGAAGCAAAAATGCAAGGAGCTCACGAGGAGGAGGAAGGTGGTAAAGCCTGTGGGTGCTCTAAGCTTCAGGTTCCTCCGTGTATTGTGCTTTATAGCAGGAGGCAAACAATGGTCCCCAGTCGCGCTTCTTGCCTAGCTGGGGTAGAGGAGCTGGGCCCACTCAAGCGCAAGAAGACTATGAGTGGGAAGTTCTTTGGAGAGAGCCGGTTTATAAATACTATTATTATTAAAGCTATTATTAAAGCTGAGTCCCCGTTTTAGTTGAAGCCTTTCTAGAGGGAGCAGGTGGGCCGTAGTAACCAACTTTATCACCCTAGGTGGAATCTGGGAACCCTCTTTCCTCCATGCTTAGGAGATCAGGTTGATTCGCTTCCATTTCATCCCTTCTTCCCGGGTCTCAGTCTTCCTGCTCCTCACAGAAGGTTAGTCCCCAGAGAAGGAAGTAACCAAGCAGGATACAGCAGAAGAACAACTCAAAATAGTAATTCTAGTAAACTAACTGGATTTAGCACAGAATAATGGGCCTTTTACAGTGTTTGCCTCATGCACACATTCATTACTGTACATCTCTCCCACATACTGCAGTTGTCCAAAGGTGTCAGCTGGCAGGGATGGCAGGGAGTTCAGCTCTTCCTTGGACATCCTCCTGCAGTTTCTTTCTTTCTTTTTTCTTTTTCTTTTTTTCTTTTTCTTTCTTTCTTTTTTTTTTTGGTTTTTCGAAACAGGGTTTCCCTGTAGCTTTTTGGAGCCTGTCCTGGAACTAGCTCTTGACCAGGTTGGCCTCGAACTTACAGAGATCTGCCTGTCTCTGCTTCCTAAGTGCTGGAAATAAAGGCGTCCACCGCCACCGCCCAGCCCTCCTGCAGTTTCTAACCCACTCACCTGGAGCTCTGAGACAAGCGCTCTTCTATCAGATCCTGCCTTAATCTAGTCATACACCTAGCAGCTTGCATATACAAGGGCAGTCTATTTTATAAAACACACACACACACACACACACACACACACACACACACACACACACACACACTCTTTTTCTCACTTTTTCTCCACATATGTTAATTGTACCTGGGAAGATATTAAGGGTTGTTTCAAAAGTATGTGTGGGCATAAAAATGTGCCAATAGATGTTGAGAAACTCTGAAGCGAGAAATGCCTGACAGAAAGGAAGAGGTAAGACCTGGCATGGTCTGGTTCATGCATGCCCATCACACTGCATTAAAATCCTGAAGTCAGATCTTGGGAATGGCCTGGAAAATGTGCCGGAACGGCAAAACGGTGCTTTGGTGTGGGACAATGGTCTATATTATGTCAATTATATTTTTAAAAAATGCTGATTGGCCCATAGCCAGGCAGGAAGTATAGGCGGGACAACCAAATAGGAAGTAGAGGCAGGTCAATGAGAACAGGAGAATTCTGGGAAGAAGAGCCTGCAGTCCTGACCCAGACACAGAGTAAACAAGATGTGACTGCCCTGCCAAATAAGGTACTGAGTCATGTGGCTAACACAGATAAGAATAATGGGCTAATATATGCTATAAGAGTTAGTAAGAAGCCTGAGCTAATGAGCCAATCAGTTTATAATTAATGAAGACCTATGTATGATTTCTTTGGGACTTAACGATTGCGGGAACCAAGCAGGACAGAAAACCTCAGACAACAGTGCTTGGAGATTCTTTGAGACAATATGTTGGCGAAAAGATAGCTTAGGTACCTATGGTAAATAGCTTACAATGTATTTAAGTGTAACTTTCAATCCAATGAGGATAGAGGACTTTTTCAATCAAGAAGCTGTTCGGTTTGATTTTACCATGAGCTTTTATTTAGATGAAAAGGGGGAAATGCGGTGGAGTAGTCTTTCTCTATACTGTGAAGATGTGTTACCCTCGTTGTTAATAAAAAGCTGATTGACCAATGGCTAGGCAGGATTTGGGGGGAAAAGAGAATACTGGGAAATACTGGGAAGAAGAAGGGAAACTCAGAGGAGATGCCATGAGACACAGTGTGAGTAGGATGGGAAGCAGGTAGTAAACAAGCCTCATGATAGCACATAGATTAATAGAAATGGGTTAAGTTATAAGAGTCAGCTAAAAACAAGCTTAAACTATAGGCCAAGAATTTATAATTAATATTAAGTCTCTATGTGGTTATTTGGGGGGACAGAAAAGTCTGCCTACAGTGAACTTACTGCAATTATAAGGCAATAATTTTGTGAAACGCATTCAGTTTGCCCCATATAATGTCAGTAACAATCACTGTTAAGATAAGATAGAGAGAGAGAAGACAAAAGGAAAAAAGGAAGGAAGGAAAGAAAGAAGGAAGGAAGAAAGGAAGGAAGGAAGGAAGGAAGGAAGGAAGGAAGGAAGGAAGGACCTGTGTAAATGTACAAATTGTATCTTTAAAGTTGATTCAATAATAATTCATAAACCAAACAGATTGCTTTTAATTAATAAACTACATGTCATTCTTCATGTGTTCCCTGACTACAATCTCAAAATATACATATTTGAAACCCATTAAGTTCTATCTTTCCCAGTAAGTATGTTTTAAGACAGCATATCTTCTTGATTGTAAAAATATCTCATGAAATATTTGTTAATCTTAGTAAAAAGAAAAATTCACAATGAAGAAAATAGAAATGCTCTAAAATCTTAGAATGAAAGCTTCATGCTTGAGTATCAAGATGCAAGTCAGCTGCCTGTTGCTGATAACATCTGCTGCTTGTCCCCTGTCTGCAGTGCTTCACCAAAGTCACAGAACAGCAAAGAATGCAACATTCAGACCCAACATCTCGTCAACTTAAAAACAATGATGTGTGCCTCCCTCTGACATGAACATAAAGGTAAAAACTGTTTTTCATTTCAAAATGAATACGGCAAAATATCCACAGATGAAAACAAGAAGAATTAATGCCTGAAAATTGAGCAGATGAAATAACACAAAATTGATCACATGGTTTATTAAAGAAGGCATCAAGAATAAGATATAAACATCATCAGAAGGTACCAAAGATTAAATTTCCATAATTTCAGTAGTAAGTCTAGAATTAATGAGAATATTTATTTTTGATGCTATAATTCTGTCTTTTGGTTCATTTAAAGCCTGAACAGTTGAAAATGGTCATTGTGACACTGCTTGTTCATAATTTATTGTGAGTTAAATTAAATATACAGAATAAAATTGTCAGCCACTTGAATTAAAAGTCACTTGGTAGATTTGTACCACCCAAAACCTAAATTTACTTTTATTCTCAGAATTTTTATTCTAAGGTGAAAATAAGCATGCACGTTCAATCATAACTCATCTAAAATTTCCTGAGGGAAAAGTCCCCAGGTGCTGTCACAGAATGAATAAGTGTTAAATACAAAGCTGAAAGTTACATTAATATGTAACTTAATTCATACATTCTTTTAAAATATTTACTAATTTTATTTATATATTATTATTGTGGTTATGATGTGTGTGTGCGCACGCATGCGTGCACGTGCACATGGAGAGGGGGAACACACACATACCACAGTGTATATGTAACACCAGAGGACAGCATTCCAGAGTCAGCCCTCCCCTTCCATCATTGGTTCCAGAAATAGAACCCAGGTCCTCAGGCTTTCAAGATAATTGCTTTTTTTTTAACTCACTGAACCATCTTGCTAGCCTAATTTTTACGTCTCAAATTGCTTCATCTGCATTTTTATTTAGTTAAAGATACTCTGAGTTTTTTTCTTTTAAGTGTTTTCTGGCTTAAGAGAGACTGCTTTGTGATTTAAAAAAGAAAAATTTAAAAAATTGTAAAGGATGCTAAAAAGCATGTTTATACATACGACAGCAGATTGCTGTGGATTTCAAGGAGGTCTGCCTTGCACAATTCCAACAGTCCTGCATATAGAGGATGACACATTAGTCAATTTCTGTCTTCAATTTCAATAACCAATGGCTTTAATATAAAAACATTTTCAGTTAATTTTTCTATTTGGCTTACCTCTGATACTATCTTCAATTATATCTTTGTTCTGAATAAATATGTTTCTTATATATGAATCAACATCTAAGCATTATTTTGTGAACAGTTTGTTTTTGTGAGTTTTTGTTACAAATTGGTAATGGAATAGTATGGAACATATTGAAGAGAAATCATAATATTATTTGTTTCTGTAATATGCTTTCAAAGCTACCTCAGATCATCTGTAATACTCTAGGTCTCCTACAAGATGATAATCACAGAAAACAAATGGCTTTCATCTCTGCAAATAGCTATGTTATTTCAAATGAACCACACTTTCATATTTGTCTCAGGACAAGATGGAATTGATTCTCAGAAACTAAGGACACCTGCAATAATGCTGTATTTTTTTAAAGCAAGAATTTCAAAACTATCTGGGAGTAACCATCTTATCACCCCAATACCTGCTTATTTACTATTCATATTCCTTTTTCCTTTAAGAACTAATTCTCAAAACTTGGCAAGAAATTTTTTGTCCGCAAATAAAGATATTTTCTCCTTAAAACCTCATTTTCCCTTTCCTATGTTTGCCATCTTCATGAATTTGAACTACCTGTGAAATAATCGCATTCTACTGGGAGACAGGGTGTAAATGATATGGCAGGTCAGTGTTTCCTCACTCTTCTCTTAATTACAAATTCTATTCCACTTAGAAATATTTTGCAGAGTGTACCATTTGTGTCCTGTTTTTAAACTATGGAATCAATTAATGCATACTTAGGGGAAGATGTTGAAGGGTTTCATGGGGATCCTCTAAAAACCAACTTGAAAAGCATGAAAGATTCAAAATGTTATAGCTTTGTGGATGCACTGTTTTCTAGGTTTCATTATAGTTTTGTTAAAAACCTGCTGCCGTTGTTTTATAAGTATTCTTGATTATATCTAAAAGAAATAAAACATTCATATGTGACAATGTACTACCAAATATTCCTATATTTATCAAAGTTATAAGAAGGGGTCAAGATGAAGGGAGATAGGAGAGGTGAGGAAAGAGAAGGAGAGGTAAGTAGGAGGAGGAAGAAGAAAAGGCCAGAAGGGAGGGGGAAGAAGAAGAATAAATAGAGTAGGGGAGCCACAGTAAGATCTGACCTGAGTGTTGATGAAAATTGAAATGGGTTGGTCAGGGTGAGGTTGCCAGGACCAGAACCATTAGGTGGGAGGGATTTTCTAAATACAATAGAACATGATAGTTTACAAGACAGTGGCAGCAAATGTGTTCACCATGGGAAAGAGAGTCAGTCCTCAAATATGTGTGACAGTCTCACGAGTCTGTGTGTACCTTAGAAGTTTGCCAGCAGATGTCTCGAATGTACCCTGTACTCATCTTTCCTTATTCCACCACAGGTTACTGGTATCAGTTTACATTCTATTGGCTAGAATTTCAGGAGACCTTGACTGGCTATCTCTTGGAGATTTAACAAGGCAACACTCAAAAGTTGTGGCCAGACCATATATTCTTATCTGGAATATGAGTGTTTCTCAGGATGTTTGATAGCACTCAAATTCTTGAGCCCTTAGGTTGGGAAGTCCCTTCTATCCTGCAGGCTAGGAGTAGAGTGCCAGTAAGCCACAGACATGCCTTAGTTATGAGACAAAAAAAATGGAGATGTGGTTGAGATTACTATCAGTTGATCCCAACTTTTTAAGATATGGAGGGTATCTAAGTATTTCAATATCAACTAGATGAGCTTTTTATTTATTTTTATTATAGTCTTTTCAATTTTTATTGTGTACATTCATTGCACATGGTATTATGTAATGTAAGGAGATTTTCAGGTAAGTATACATTGTTTGTTGAGCATGTCCTCTCTGCATTTTCCCTTATCCTTCATTTCTTGATGCTACAGAAATCAATATGAATTTTTCTTAAAAAATCTAAAAAGACATATGTGGGTGCTTTTATATTAGGGGCATAGATATTCAGGATTGAGACTTCATCTTGATGAATCTTTCCTGTTATGAGTATGAAGTGTCCATCTCCGTCTCTTCTGATTGATTTTAGTTTGAAGTCGATTTTGTTAGATATAAGTATAGCCACACCTGCTTGTTTCTTAGGGCCATTTGATTGAAAAACCTTTTCCC